>RJWM01012834.1:0-55311 GCA_004363535.1 Dasyprocta punctata | reverse complement strand
TGTACCTTCAGTGTTGATTTCCTGGATTTATTCCTTGGTTCTGTAAGCATCTCCAATATTTTCATGACAATTAACTTTTTCTTGACTCTTCGTTGTTAAAATATCTACAGCTGTATGTCTCATCTTTTCAATACATCAGGTTCCTGCCAGAATGACTTTCCCATAGATTGAAATAATATTTTCAATAGGACTTGTGATTAACTCCATATGTTCGAGATGTATCCAATATTTAATAAGTGTTTTGGCATCTGGAATATTTTTGATCAGGTCATTCAGAGTGGCTGGTATTTTTTCTTTTAGGCATCCCTTGTTAATCAGGTTCAGGCATTCAGAAAATGTCTTGTTTACTTTTTCAGTAAATAATCTTTGTTCATTTTCTTCCACTATAGAAGTCTGAAAGGATTCAAATGGGTATTCATTTTGTGTTTCAGGCTCGGGCAGGGTAACAACTGTAGTTAGGAGGCCTTTTCAGCACTCTTCTTTGCCAGCTTTCCATGCATCAAATGAGCTTTTCTCCTGCGGTTTCTTTGGGCTGAGCTGATCTGTGAACAGTTGCTTTTGCTGTAGTATGTCTTTGTTGGTCAGTGGTTTTTGACTTTTTTGTCAGTTTGATACTAGAAAATGAATAGGCCTGGCTATAGATTCAGATTTTTTATATCCTGAGAACCGGTTTTGATACTAGATAGAACTGTTTTTGATTGTAATATTGGCAGAGGTCCTGCTGATGCCTTGTTTGAAGGATTTTATTGTGGTGACTTTCACAGGAGGTCATAAAAACTGTGTTCCGAGATGTGCTCACAAATTCAGTGGAAGCCATCATTTTTAAGGTTGTATCATTTCTTAGGGTCAGAGTGCTGGTGTTTATAGGCTCAGGCTTCGTGACTTTAGAGATAGCAGTTAAAAGTTTCAGTGTTGCAGAACTCTCATCTGATGTGTTGAGGTTTTCTGAATGAGTTACTCTTTGACTGAACAATTTGGCCATCATGAGATCCAAGTATGGGTTTCTTGGGTGTTTTAGCATCTTGCTCTGGTTTTTCTATAGTCATTTGTTTCTTTTCACATTATTTTTAAGATTAAATGCCTGGATTAATGTCATTTTGATTTGGGGGATCATTTTTTTTTCCTTTTTCTTCTTTTTTGTGGCACCAGGGTTTGAACTCACAACCTTGCACCTGCCAGGCAGGCGCTTCAGCCACTGAGCCAAACTCCCAGCCCTAGTTTTTTGAAGCAGGGTTGCGCTATGTAGCTTAGGCCGGCCTTGCACTCTCATTGTAGCCCAAGCCGGCCTCAAACTCACAACACTCCTCCTCCCTCAGCCTCCCGAGTGCTGGGATTAAAGGCATGTGCCACCATGCCTGGTTTGGGGGATCATTTTTAATTGATAAGAACTGCAGTTTGATTATCATCTTCAAAATTATGTGTTTCAATTGCTGTAGTTGAATTGGTTAATTCATTAGAATACAGTAGTGAAACCTCTTTTATTGTGAATTTGTAAGAATTCTGTGTACATTTTTGCTGCTAATCTTTTGTCCTGTATTGAAAATATTTTTTCCAAAGTAATCTTTTGTCTGTTGACTTTGTGTGTCAATTTCCATACAAATAATTTCCATTTTTAGGTTATTAATTATGTCTCCTTTTATGCCTTTGTGACTTCATTAGGGGAGTATGCTCAATCCTTTGATTATATGTGTTCTTTCTCTACCCCCACCCTGATTTTCAAGATTTTTATAGTTTCATTTTCTTACTGCCTTACTCATGTAGACTTTTTTCTCTTTTTTTTCTTTCTTTCTTTTTTTTTTTTTTGTATGTAGGGGAAGATAAACATTTCTCCCTACAACCCCGGCCTTTTTTAGTTTTTAATTTTGAGATAGGGTATTGCTAAGTTGCCCAGGCTGACCTTGAATTTGAGATCATTCTGTTTCAGCCTTCCAAGTAGCACAACTTATTTTAAGTGGGTAGCTAATTTTGGTAGCACTTTTTTCCACTGAATTAAAGTCAACTCTATCATATGTTATTCTCTCATAGATCTTGGGATTTAATTCTGGCTTCTTTATTTGGTCCAGCATATAATTTCTGAATTGCAGTACCAATTATCATATTGACTTGAGCAGTATATCTTTATATGAGTATGTATGTATGTACGTATGTACGTATGTGCTTGTCATATGTAAAGCCACATTCTGATTTCTGGCAAGCAACTCAATACTATCATTTCCAACCATATATTATTGAGCACAGCAAGTCACATGACCATGTTGAGTCAAAGGTGTGAAAATATATTCTACTTACAGTGAAGCCACAGCAAGGGTGTGGATACAAGGAGGGATGAATAATGCAGTCTCCAGCAATGCAATCTCCCACAGAATGCAATATACTCACATGGTTCAAAAATAATATACAAGCTGGGCGTGGTGGCGCATGCCTTTAATCCCAGCACTCGGGAGGCTGAGGTAGGAGAAGCGTTGTGAGTTCGAGGCCGGCTTGGGCTACAATGTTAGCACAAGGCCGGCCTGAACTACATAGTTTGACCCTGTCTCAAAAAACCAGGGCCAGGAGTTTGGCTCAGTGGCTTAAACGCCTGCCTGGCAGGTGCAAGGTTGTAAATTTGATTCCCGGTGCCACAAAACAAAAACAAAAACAAAAAAAAAACAAAGGGCTGGAGTTTTGTTTTTTTATGCCAGTTCTTCCACAAAAGAACATTTTATCCACAGGGTTGTACAGACGTACAGCCCTTTCACATAACAGTAGATCTTGGAGAGCATTCTGTTTTAGGGCACAACATTCCTCGTTCCTTTTTCTTCCTTAAATACCTATGTAAGTCTATCAGATGGTTGGTATTGTGTTATATGATACCATAATTATGCACCTACCCAGTCACCAGTACATGGGTATCTGTCGCATTTCCACTCCTTTACAGTAAGCATTGCTGGAATGAATAACTGAGCAGAGATGTATATCTGTAGAATAAATTTCCTGAGGTGACACTGTTGGGTATGAGGATGTATACATAGGTGATTTTGATCAATGCTGTGTATGCTCAGATGTTCTCTGCAGTCCCAACAGCTATGGATGTGAATTCCTGTTTTCCAAATAGCTTCACCAACAGAATGGTTTTCATAGGATTTCTGCCAATCAAATGGTGAGAAATGGGTGCATTTCTGAATTCTGAGTGACCTTGAGTTCCTTTTTATATGTTTAAGAGATATTTTGCTTCCTTTTCTATAACTTTTTTCCTTTGCCTGGTTTTTGTTATTGGTTTTTGTTTTTGTGTTGTCAGGAATCAAACTCAGAGCTTTGCATATGTTAGGCAAGTGCTGTTATTAAATTGGATGGTTGATTGGTTCCCTCTCCCAATCATTTCTAGGAGATTTTTGTGTGTTTGTCTGTGATATGAATTGAGTCCTTGGAGTTTGGTATTTTTCTCCGGCTTTGTTGTGTGCTTTCCTGTGTTTCATTTATTTGATTTCTATGTAGCCAAGTTTATTAGTCATAGAATGACCTGCACTCCAGTGTTTATGAACCACTTAGCCTACATTTTCTTCTAGTATTTTTATGTTTTCTTCCTTCTCTCTTGTCTCTCAAGATGCATTGGATTCACATTTTGGCCAAATGTTGAATAGTTGAGTGTTAAAATCAAATGAGGTAGAGGCCCAGATCATGGTTATAGGATGAATAAACTTCTAGGACACCAAAATTTTATTTTAAAAAAAATTAATAAAATATTAAGATTTTATTATAAAACTTTAGTAGTTCTATTTGGTAAATTAGACAGTTTATTGCAAGAACCGTAATTTCTCAGCAGCATCTGTTGTCTGGTTGCTTTTATCATCCTTGCACGGTACACCTATAAATTCACTTTGTTGCGGTGGGTGAGCCTTGTATAAGGGCCACCTGGAGAGACTCAGAACTGTATTGGAAGTAACTAAAAATCAAGTACCTCCTTTAAAGGTTATTTTGTTTCATATATATAGGGCTAAAGTTCTGTAAAATTCTACAGAGATTACATTAACTTAATCTGACTCTATTTTCATGTGTTTTTATCTAACATATGTATCTTTTAATATCATATTTACTAAACTGTTTGTTATTGAACCATTTTAAATTCTCAATAACTGAGATTAATAGCTTTCACAGTCATTGTTTCAGAATTTTATTACAATAAATATGCTTTTATACATCAATTGATAAAATTTTAACATATAAAGAATGATTATTTATAAATAATATGTAATATATGCGTACAGCATATAAATGCATGCAACATATAAAAATTGTTTTATTCAGGTTAAACAAGAATGCTGACTTTTCTTGGACAGCAAATATTCAGTTAGTAGCATATGTCCCAGTGACACGCCTTGCCCATATTATGATGCTATTTTGCTGGTCATGTACAGTTGCAAGACAGTGATCTACCCTTGGTCGGAAATGGCATAAGTGCTGCTGATGTTATTCTTCAGTTCTGTGGTTTTCCAGAAGATAAATAGTGCATTTTGAACAAATATCAATTTTGTTTAAATTTCTGATCCCTTTGAGGTTTGATTCTACGTGACTGCCCAGTGGTCCCCAGGCCAACACTTGAACTTTTGCCGTCTTTCATCCTAAGTTCAGTTCATGCATGTCTTTGCATCTACTTCTGGACCTTTGGTTCCCGGGTGTAAACCTGTTCTAACTGGTACCACACCTTTGATGATTGCTGAGTCTCTAGACTAATTGTGTGTGTGCCTTGTACCTGCTAGAACTAGTTTCCTGAGGTCTTTTCCAGAGTGCTCAGGGCCATTCTTGTTTCATTATGACATGATTTTCAAATCAGTCCCACTGTCTTCCTACCCCCGGTAAATATCAATTAGTACTTTTATCAGGGTGGTGACAAATTTTTTGTTAATTTAGAACTGATTTCTTCATGATGGTGAGTCTTCTGCTTCATAAACAAAGCATGTCTGCATTTCTATATTTCTATTTTGTGTCACTTTGCACATTATTTCATGAGTTCGTATTTTTTATCTTATTTTTATTTATTTGGCATCACAACCTCAGGGTCGTTTTAACTGATTCTGGAATTAGACTCCTAATATTACCCCTTTGTTGTTTCTAATCTGGCACTTTTGGTAACTTTATACTATTGATTTGTTCTAAAGACACTTTGAGGGTAGGTATTAACCTTATTCAATCTAGATGTGGTAGGATATGTTGAATAAATGAATGAATCGAACTTACCTTGTAACTAAAGGAACAAGGACACCCATTTAGTCTGCACGTAGAAACTGGATATTAACTCCTAGGTTCTAATCTAAACATATGCTTCCAGCCAACATGAGATAGAGTTATAATGCAAGATGTTATTGGCCTTCTAGGGGCAAACACAGGGTCAATAATATAAATTGCTGGTGTTTAATGAGCACTTATGTATGAAATATCTGTTATGTGCTTTTGTGTTAATTTGCCCAGCCTAACCCTAGTATGGAGGAACCTTTACAACCCGTGATTTACATACGAGTAAATTGAGGCACAGAGAAAGTAGCTGGCCCAGAGTTAAACAGATTTCTCCATTACAGCACTTCTAAGTGCCTTTACACCACTGTATTCTAGTGAAATGTCTGCACGGTTCATAAAAATTGGTCGTTGGCAGGGCAACTGGACAGGGGCTAGACGTTTGGAACTTGTTAAACTTTAACTGAGAGAGGTGAAAGCTGGTCTCTTCTACCTTTTTAAATGCATGTTACTAAATTGCATATGCACTTTATTCGACTGCTCTGAATACTTGCTTGCACTGTGAGCTTCTTAGAGAAAATGGAGCGTGCTGCTCTCAGCATCTGTGTGGATGTTGTCTTAATGAACCCCCAGAACAACCTGAGTTCTGACATTCCCATTCTGCAGCTAATGAACCCCTGAAGATTAAGGGATTTGTCCCCACCTGTGGCATCTAGGAAGACTAGTGCTGGGACTTGTGCCCAGGTATATCTGACCCTCCTGTCTTTTGGGTATGTAGGTACCAGATAAATGCCACCATTTCCCGCTTTGAATGACCTTGCTATTCTCTCACCCAGAGCCACGATCATGTCTCTGGAAGACTTTGAGCAGCGTTTGAATCAAGCCATTGAAAGAAATGCCTTCCTGGAAAGTGAACTTGATGAGAAGGAGAATCTCTTAGAATCTGTTCAGCGACTAAAGGATGAAGCTAGAGGTCAGAGGTCTTGCCCTTGTTGTGTGTCTGTACTAGCATAGTTTCCTCTCTATCTCTGATACCATCCTGCACTGTGGCCTTACTCATCACTGCCTTTGCTGGAAATCTGCACACCTCTCTGCATGTGGGTTGTCCAGGCAGATCCTGTGGCTATCTTTCTTGGTACCTGCCCAGTGCTCAGAATTCTCAGCCCTCAGATCCTGTAAAGATCCCTGATAGATATATACAGAAATAGCTTTGAAGTTCACAGATTAAGCCCTTGTTGGGGGTTTTGGCTCTGGACTGGTGGAATTGAGAGAGAGCCTTCCTGGTCTGAAATTGACACACAGGCTTGATGCCCAATGGTGTGAGCTTTGTGGGGGAGGAGAACCCTGCTGGTAAATTGCTCATCAGTCTGTTCTTTTTGTGACTTGGTGGTGACTGGTATATTGGACTGAGAATTCTGAAACCTCTTCAGCATTTGTTCAGTGGAGGTTGGCAGTCCTAGACTTAGAGCTTTGCTGTACCAGGAAATGTGGCATCCACAGTGAGTGATGAGATTTTTTTATGTCTATTTTGTTTTGTTTTGGCACTGAGAGTCAAACTCAGGACCTTGTGCTTGCCAGGCTCAGGACCTTGAGCTGTATCCCTAGCCCCTTAAGTCTTAATTGATTGTTTATAACATTTGATTTCTAATATGTGGCCTGAAGATGGAGAATTTAAAAAGAAAAGTTTAAAAACTACTAGTTGAGTGCTCAGAAAGTTTTAATTTTGGTTTCAAAGTAGCAGTGCTCAACCAGTAAAGTATACAAATATTCCAAGATCTGAAAAACTTCCAAATCTGAAGCATTTTTGGTCCCAGGCAGTTGAGATGGGGGATACTCAACCTGTGGTTGTTCTTAAATGCCCATCAGTAACAAGGTGGTTTTAAAAGCCACACAGATTTATTTTGTGCTATGTTAAACAGTTGTTAAAAGAAACAAGGTAAAGATACAAAGGTAGTCCTGGAAGTATTCCCCCACCCGTACCACTGAAGGGGAGAGTAAGTCATGGACAGGAGGCAGCCATGTTCACATTCATGATTGATAAAAATTCCTTGTACTTTATATTCTGTAGCTATTCAAACACATTTAGACTGTATGAACATGCAGTGATAAAGAATTGAAAAGATTTGCCATGTGTTATAGGCAATCATTTATAATCTAGGAAAATATTTGGAAAAGCACACTAATTTGGGATTCTATGTACACTGCATTGTTAAAAGATTTTTAGAAAAACAAAGCAGCGGTGTGTTGGTGCCATGGTTTTTAAAACTTTTTTTTTTTTTTTTTTTTTTTTTTTTTTTTTTTTTTTTTTTAGCGTTTTAAACCCTTCTTACTCAAGGAAAATGATGTATCTTTGCAGACCTGCTAAGCAGGGTCAGGCGGGCTTTGCTCCACTCCAGGTTCCTCCTGGACTTTCTCATCTGCTAGCTCTTTTTCCCTGGTCAGTATCTGTCTGACCTGGAAGCAAGGACTTACATTTCTGAGTCTCTTTCCTGGCACAGATTTGCGGCAGGAATTGGCTGTGCAACAGAAGCAAGAGAAGCCCAGGACACCCATGCCCAGTGTGGTGGAAGCTGAAAGGACAGACATAGCTGTGCAGGCCACAGGCTCTGTGCCCTCCACGCCTGTCGCTCACCGAGGACTCAGCTCTGGTTTAAACACCCCGGGGACATTCAGGCGTGGTAAGGGGATGGGGAACAGGGAGGATTTTCTGTGGTTCACAGAGCCCCTGGGTGAGAACCTGGTTGGGTCCTGGGTGAGATGCCTTGGGCCAGGCCGTATAGCAGGGAACAGTGTGGGTTGGTCACCACAGCAGGGTGTTGTGATCCTAGATGTTGAGCAGGAGGGAATAGTGGAGTCTGCCGACCGGAGAGTAAAAACCCCATCTAAGGGGGCAGCTGTCACTTAGCTTTTGTCACAAGGAAGGTGGGCCTAGTAAGACCGAGTTTTCTACCAAAAGCCAGAAATCCTCTTTTTGAACATGAAACCTCCCAAACATAAAGTATCCATAGCCAAATTTTTCAAAATGTACAAAGCATTGTGGGTCCAGAAATAGAGCCAGTGTAACCTCTGCTGTATGGTAAAACCAAAACATTTGTGTTCTCTCTCCAGCCCCTCCGCTGATTGCTTAACTGTGAGACCTCTTATCAGGCTGCTGATAGCAGACACTAACAGCAGACAAATATTGAGTGCTCAAATGTGTGCTGACCAGCTGCTTAAACCACTTTGCATGGTGACCTTGTGAATTCGCACCACAGGCCCATTGTGCAAGTGCTGGCTGTATTTGATGGATGTGGAGACTGAGGCTGTGATTTAAGAAACTTGCTGAAGTCACACAGCAAGGAAATGGCAGAGTTGGGATTCAAACCCCAGAAGGTTGGCTGTGACTTAATGTCCTATATGTTGTCTAAGCCCTTAGTCTATCTCCTGGTGAGGAAGAAATGGTGAGATTGCTACATCCCAGTCTAGAGTATCTTTTTTTTTTTTTTTTTTTTTTCGTACCACAGATCAAACTCAAGACTTTGAGCTTACTAGGCAAGCATTTGAGCCGCTGCGCTAAATCCCTGGCATTCCCAGTCTAGAGTATCTTATGAGGCACACAATTTACATGGCGATGAGTTAGAATTTTGTTAATTTGCATGTTAGATGTAATTTGCACCAGAGTGGGCAGGTGCAGACTCCACTTTGAAGAGAGGGCCGTATAGTTCAGGGCCTTTTTACAGTGGCTGGCTGCGTACATACTACATTTATCCCAGACGCTGGTAATGTTAACTAGATGGAATTTGTGAAAGTTGGAGAAGACCTATTTTGGCCTTTGTTGTTGTTGTTGTTGTTTATTTTGTACTACCAGGGACTGAACCTAGAGCCTTCACACTGAGCTACATCCCCAGCCCTTTTTTAATTTTTTATTTTGAGACAGGATCTTGCTAAGTTGCCCAGGCTGGGCTCAATCTTGCAGTCCTCCTACCTCAGATCCTAGAGTGCTTGGTTTACAACCATGCTCAATCTCACCTGGCCTTAGCTTGGAGAAGTTTAATATATAAAACTAAATGGTAAAGGTAATTTTGTAAGGACTCAAAAAGCCGTTCATGCAGTAGAGTGTTGCCCATGTTACACAGTTAACTCCTGAATGAAATAGGGCAGCATCAACTGGGCGTGGTGGCGCACACTTTTAATCCCAGCACTTGGGAGGCTGAGGCAGGAGGATCGTTCCAAGTTTGAGACCAGCCTGCTGCAAAGTGAGTTCAAGGCCAGCCTGAACTGCATAGTGAGACCTTGTCTCAAAAAATAGGGCTGGGGATTTAGCTCAGTGGCCTAAGCTCCTGCCTGGCAGGCGTGAGGTTGTAAGTTTGAGCCCTGGTACCAAAAAAAAAAAAAAACAAAAACAAAAACAGGGCAGCATCCGGAAGCAAAAGAAAGAAGGCAGTTTCCCTTGCCTCCCCCATGATTTCAAATCTAGAGATGTTGGTACACAGACCATAGGCTGGTCTTGTGATGTGTTCTTCTTGCACAACCAGGCCTGGACAGCTCTAGCAGTGGGACTCCTCTCACACCTGCAGCCCGGATTTCAGCTCTCAACATTGTGGGGGACCTGCTGCGGAAAGTTGGGGTAAGACCACCTTCCTGGGCTGTGGTGTGTCTTCTCGCCAGTCTCTCACAATACCTAGAAGGGAGCACCTTGCCTTTAATAGAGATGTAATGAGTTTTAGATGTGGCTGGTCCTTCAGAGTTCCTGGGCATCATTATAGCCTCCCAAAGGAGTTTCTGTGGGCAAGGCCCACAACCCAAACTGAAGTCTTCCCTCCCATCTCTGAGTGTCTCTTTTTTAATTTTCTTTCTTTCTTTCTTTCTTTTTTTCTTTCTTTCTTTCTTTCTTTTTTGAGACAGGTTCTCACTAGGCAGTTCAGGCTGGCCTTGTGCTCCCTTTGTAGCCCAGGCTGGTCTCGAACTCACAGCAATCCTCCTGCCTCAGCCTCCTGAGTGGTGGGATTACAGGCATATGCCACCATGTGCGGCCTTATTTTCTTTCTTGGACCATTTTTCTTCCATTCTTTCAAGCAGTTTGGGACAATAGAGACAATCTATGGATTTTTTTCTTAATTTGGAGAAATTTAAGGGCCATTTAAAAATAGCTTGCTCTTTTTTTATTCTCTCAGGAGTTTAATAGAACATTTTGAAAGACCAGAAAGAAGGAACTGACCTTCAGGTTTTATGTTAATTACTGGAAGGAATTCTTGTATGCTTCAGCAATAATGTGGGTATTCTTTGTAGTTGTTTCTTTTCTTTCTTTATTTATTTTTGGTACCAGGGATTGAACTCACAACCTCATGCCTGCCAGGCAGGCACTTAAGCCACTGAGCTAAATCCCCGGCCCTGTTATTTGAGACAGGGTCTCACTACGCAGTTCAGACTGGCCTTGGACTCACTTTGTAGCCCAGGCTGGTCTTGAACTCACAATGATCCTCCTGCTTCAGCCTCCTGAGTGCTGGGATTAAAGGTGTGCACCACCATGCCTGACTTCTTTTATTTTTTTAAGTTTAAAACTTTTTAATTTTTTGGTACCAGGGATCGAACTCATGATCTCATGCTTGCCAGACAGGTGCTTATGCTGCTGAGCTAAATCCCCGGCCTCTTATTTTTAAAAATGAGGGCTGAGAGCTATATAATTTTAATCTTGTCAGTTTGTCATGAAACCAACTTACATTCATAACTAAGCTTAATAGAAGCTTGCAATGCATTCCTTACATTTTGGCTCTTGGCTTTCTGGTTTTCTGTCGCATAAACAGATGTCTGTGAGAATCCTGGGGGGTAGGAGGCCTCTCCTGCCCCTTTGGTTTCCTGGGCATCAGTTTGCTCCAAGTTCAAATCCTTGTTTAAACTTCCTGCCACTCTGTACAGGTTTAACACAATAAACAAGATAGTGAATGATTCTAAGAGTTGATTTCATACTTCCTATAGGCAGAGTTGGACATGGGTAGAGTTTGTGATTTTTCAGGGTGCTCCCAAATATTTCAGGCGAGTGGTTATGAGAATTGGAGACACACTGGATTCCTCTGGGCCCTGCCCCAGAATTCCAGCACAGTCCAGTTTGAAAATCACTGTCGTAGGTTGTCTTCGCTATGTGGGGTCCGGTGAGGAAGGACTTCCTGTCTTTGACTGAGAGACAAAAGCACATTTCTCTCTAGGCACTGGAGTCCAAACTCGCATCCTGCCGGAACTTTGTGTATGATCAATCCCCAAACCGGACAAGCGGCCCGGCCTCAGGGCGGGGGAGCAAGAACAGAGATGCCGGCGGTGACAGAAGGACAAGCGGCAACGGCGTACCTCTGGGTGACAAAGGGTCAGTACCTGCTGATGTTCTTGTGGTGGGAAGAGTACCTAGCAACTCTAGGTCAGCACTGAACCCCCATCTACCGCCATTTGGTTTTGAGTTGTAGGCTTATTTCAGTGATCTTATCCTGTACCCCTGTCCCTTGAAGCAGAATTGGGTGACATCATCTGGTTTGGGAAAACGGCCAAGGAGAAGGCTGTGTTTATCCTTTGATACTATAGCTGTGGCTCACCATCACGCTGAGAATGTTCTGAGCCCCTTGTTTAGGCACTGAGCTTCAAACACTTCTCTGCTTCCACTAGAAGGTTGAATCTTGTTTTTAAACATGTAGAAGCTTCCAGAAACTAAAAGGACTAACTAGAAAAAATAAAAGAACTGACTAAATTCTAGCCAGACTATATTCCTGAAACCAGCCACCTAGTTGGAAAATGCAGATCTGACTTCTAATGGATTTATTTTCTTGTTGAAAGAAAACCAGGGCCCCATCCACATTCAGGAGTTCCATGGGAGGAACCCCTTTCTCTCTGGAGACCGGGCTATCCAAAACTGGTGGGCCTGTGGCAGATGTGTGGTAGGAAACTGTGAATGACTTTTCTATGACATGTACTTAACTTCCAGAACTCTAGATACAGATTTTTAAAAATTTAGTTTTTATTTTTGAAATTTTAAATTCAGGGGCTAAGGGAGTAGCTCAGTAGACACAAGGCCCTGGGTTTGATTCCTCGCACTGTTCCCCTCTCAAAAATATATGTATTTTTTTTATGAGGAAGAAGTGGATGTTTTTAGAGGTTCTTCTGAGATGGGGCATTTTGTGCAAACTTGGGAATCTGAGAGCCAGATAGCCAGTGTCCTTTTCTTCATTTCACAGGAGAGAAAACTGAGGCCCTGTGAGACCCCGCTCCTCACTCTTAGAACCTTGTGGGCCCTGGTGCTAGCCGGTTTGTCCCTGCTGTCCTGTCAGCTAAACTTGGTTTGCTCTGTCTGAAGGTTGGGAAAACGCCTGGAATTCGGGAAGCCACCCTCACATCCATCCTCGCCAGCGCTGCCGCTGCTGTCTGCCCAAGGGGTTGTCAAGCTGTTGCTTTAGGAACCTGTGCGAGCTGGAGCCCTATCTGGCCCGGGTCCTTACCTTTCCTCCCCACTTCACACTAAGCTTTTTATTTTTTTATTTTTTTAATTAGTTTGAGAAATAAGAGCCAGCAGTCACTGTAGTTTGCTTTGTGCTGTGTGGCCCAAGCCGCTGGCGGAGGCTGTCAGCTGTGGCCCTGTTGGCGTCCCTGTGAAATGATGTCTGACAGTTCTTTGCCTCCACCTTGGTGTGTGCGTCACAGAGACGGTGACGTTTAAACTAGACCTCTAGGAGATTGTAAGTGTGGGTGATGACAAGGCTGTCCATCACTGGCTATCCAAGAGTCCTGATGTCCTTGAGGGATGCTTTTAGTGTCTAGTCTCTTCCAGAGGGGGACCCGAGCCATCTTGTGCTCACCTCCTGGCCCCTTGAGTCTGGAGCTGCCTTCCAGAATGAACTCTCAGTACTTTACAGTGTACAGAAATCATGTCTTGGAGCCGTGAAGGGAAGACATATGTGCCTTTTTAAAACTGATGGTGTACCTCTGACTTTTAATGTGCTTCTCGTGGTGTTACTTAGAGGTATGTTTGAGTTTTGGAGTCATTTTCAAGTCAGTCAGCATCAGTGGGGAATCCTGTCTCTGGAGGTAAGGCTCAGCCCTTAATTTCCCCAAGTTCTGTGCTCTGGCCTGGGGGTGACATCTGCATCAGGACCCTGGGGGTGCTTGAGGTAGAGCAGACTGGATAATGCAGCCCCTAAAAAGAGGACTTCATTCAAAGCCATCTTGAAATAACCGGGCTGACCTTCAAATGCGATGAAAACAACAGCTGTTGTTGGACGCGCGTTCCTGAAATGGAGAGACCGGCACAGCATCCCCATGCTCCCCACGCGTCATCCGCTTGTCCCTGCTGGTCCTACTCTGCTGCCTCTGCTTTCAGACACCAGCAGAAAGAGCCCCGCATTTCAGGACCAGGAGTGTAGCCTGATGGCCTTCACTTTTTACTAAGTTATTTTCCGAAAGAACCAGTGGAGCTAGGCCTCGAGTTGAAAATAGAATTTTCTAAACACAGCTGAGGCTTGGCAGAGAAGTCAGCTGTGGGCCGGGTTCATCAGCTAACATGTTCTAACCCATGTGGTAAAAGATGTCCTTTTATTTTCTTTTCTTTTAAAGAACAATAAAATCAAGAGAAACTTGTGTTTGACTGGTTTGTGGTATGGTCAGGAGAAGCGGCTTGATATGTGTGTACTTCCATGTTTGCTCATGTGGTGGTGAAAAAAAATTGTTTTTTTTTTTTGAACAAAACCACAAAATTAAAAAAAAAGTACCCATTTTAAAAATTTCTCTTCCAGTCAGCTTTTTAGAAAGGTTTTCAGGAAGTGTTTGCCCATCATTCAGGGTAAAATAGCATTTGGTCGTATGGTTGAGCCTCTTCTTTGTGTGTTTGCTGTGTTCTCATCAGTTTTACCTGAGTGGGTGTGCAGAATGTTTGGTGTCGAATAGGAGCTTTGCAGGGCATGTCTGTCCAGAGCCTTGGAACTAGAAAGGAGAGGCCCTCTGGCTTGCTCTTGAAGGACCTCATGCTAAGAATGGTTTCTTATGTTTTTAACCCTTGTTGAAAAAAATGACAATGAACTGGGCTTGTTGTCAAACATCTGTAATACCAGCACTTAGGAAAGTCCAAGTCAAGAGGATCACAAATGCAAGCCCAGCCTGGGCAATTTAACAAGACCCTGTCTCAAAATAAAAAAGGGCTGGGGGTGTAGCTCAGTGTCAAGGCCCTGGATTCAATCCTCAGTACTAGAAAAAAGAAGTGTGACAGACCAAATGTAGCCTGCAAATGCTGAAATATTTACCATCTGGCCTTTACGGAGACAGTTTGTTGACCCATGCTAGGCAACGCATCTTATGTTTTAATTTACCAAATCAAAATCTTGTATTCATCGTATTACAGATTGAGTATTCTTTATCCAAAATGCTTGGGATCAGAACAGTTTTTTGGATTTTTTTGGGTGGGGGAGAATGTTAGCATATGCATAATATGACACCTTGGGAATGCGACCCAGGTCTAAACACACCTGATTCATTTATGTTTCATGTATGCCTGATCCATATAGCCTAAAGGGAAACAGTAATTTTAGAGTGCCTGTGTTTTGACTATGATCTGTCACAAGAAGTCAGGTGTGAAATTTTCCAGTTATAGTGTCTCATTGGTCATCAGTAGAATTTGAGTCTTGGAGCATTTTGGATTTTTGGATTAGGGCTGCTCAATCATTATATGCCAAGTGGGTTTTGGTCGATAAAGATGGGCTCCCCTGTCAGGTTCAAGGGCAGAGGCAGTGCCCTGCCACCATACCTCTCACTCCTTGACCCTCTAGCTGCCTGCGCCCTAGTTGGAGAAGCCCCCTCAGACAGCTGCACTTTTTTTTTGTTTGTTTTTTGGTCTTAATGAGACAGTGTCTCACTATGCAGTTCAGGCTGGCCTTCAACTCACTTTGTAGCCCAGGCTGCCCTCAAACTTGCAGCAATCCTCCTGCCTTAGCCTCCTGAGTGCGGGCATTACAGGCGTGCGCCACCGCACCTAGCTGCTGCACTTTTCATCTCTGTTCTTTCTTATGCCAGCCGTGGGATCTTAGGCAATTTATATCACTTCCTTAGACCTCAGTTTCTCCACATCTGAAATAACAACCCTGACTTCGTGGGATCACTGTGAGGATTAAATGGGAATATCCCTTCCCACTTTTCTTTTGCTCTGAAGAAAGCAGTCCAACAGAAAGCCAACTACATGCTGGTGATTTATAACCTTTTATTAGTGAGGGTGTCTGTAAGTACAATCAGGGTGCATAGAAGACAGTGCGGCTTCCCTGCTCTTAGCCCCTAGAGCAGCGTTTCCTTTGTAATTCAGGTGACTACAGAAGGCACTTGGTCTGGGTGAACTGTGTGTGTCTGAGGTGTGGCAGCCAGGAGAGGGGAAGAGAATTCTCAAACAAGGGTCTCACTCAAGAAGTAGGAGGGGTCTGCAGGGTAGGGAATGAGTTGTTGGTGAGAAAGGGTGGTGGCACCCATTTTGGAAACTTTCTCCCTTTTTCTTCATGTAAATGAAGTTGCTGCTGACTGGTTACTGTGGCTGTTTTCCTGAAAACTCAGCAGAATGCGAGGCTGCCCATCTCCTGGGATTGTGTCTTCTGGTACCACCTAAACACTGAAATTCATATCCTGGCTACAGGGCGGTCCTTTTACAGTCATTGTGAGGGGTGGCAGTGAGATCTGGAATTTGAGAATAGATTTAGACAATGCTAAGTAGAATCTGCCGGGTTTTGTTTTGTTTTTTTCCCCTGTTGTGATGTAAAACTCTAGTGAGTTTATTCACTGGCTTTGGTTCCGTTGAAGTCTGCATCACGAGCGTCCATTTCCTCCTCAGAACCATCTGCATTTTCAATAACTCTTCGTCCTCCAGACCTTCTGGAAGGAACAAATGAAGTCTCGTTTCCTCGCCTGTCGATTTTAATAAGAAAACATGCGACTGTTTAGTAAAGGAATCTCTGTTGAGGTTGGAATAGATTTCTATAAGGGGCAAAGGCCAAACACAAACACATTCAACACAAATAAGACGTAGCTAGTCAAGTTCAAGGCAACAAATCCTGGCCAATCTTAAGGTATGGTTGGTTATGTTTAATCAACAGAGATAGGGGAATGAGTGGTTTTTTTTCCAGGCAAGATTATCTACTTCAATACATTCGCAATGGGGTCATAATTTGTTTTGCTGCTGGGCATCTTGAACCACTGATGTACGTGGTATGTGCATGACTGTCTCCTCAGGTGCCTTATTATTAGTAAAAAGACTGATAAAAGTGACTAGATTCATTTGTACCACCAGTGGTACAAGCTGCCCGATGGGACACTCATGTATGTACCACCACGGGTTCAAGCTGGTGGGAACATGTTAAAAAACAGTCTGAGGCTGGGAGTGTAGCTTGGTGGTAGAATGCTTGCCTAGCATGTGCAAGGTCCAAGGTTTAATCCCCAGCACCACCCCCACCCCCAGTCTGGCTTAGTCATTTGATTATTTCTGGTCTGGTATGGTCTTGGGGGTTTGGAATAGGAGATGAAAGTGTAAAGGTAGGGGTAGTGCACCCCATGTTTTTATTCAGGAGGGCAAGCATGCTGTGTTCTTGTCCTCAGGAAAAATGGGGAGGGTTGAGGTTTATAATTGGACGGTTCTGAAAATGGACAAGGACACCATTGAGAGGGATAGAGGCGATGGACACAGAAGGATGTGCCCTGCTGGTACAGGGCTTCCTGTTCTGAGGCTTCTTGGTCGAAGCTGGTTCCTGTTGATCAGTTTTTCGCTCACTGTGGTATGCACCGTGCATGGCATAGAATAGGTGCTTAATGGATCTTTGTTGGAAGAATGAGTTATGCATGTTAATCCAAGGTCAATGTTAGCTCAACCTCTCTCTGTCCCTATGGTGCTCATCTCCTCTTTCCTCTGGGACTGCCGCATGCCTTCTGCTGGTTATCTAGCAGATCACCTGAAGTGAGGGGTGGACGGATGGGGAAATCAGACTCACCTGTGATTAATCTTTGCTGTTTGATAGACATGCTTAAGTGCATTTTCTACAATTGCAACTAATGATGGTGTTGCAACCAACGATGGCCCTGTTTACCCTGATCAGAGGACAGGTCTCAACTCACTGTCAGACATTAAGAAGAAAGCAGACTTCTGGCAACAAAAATGCCAGGCTCACCACACAAAGGCTGGATGAAAAAGCCACAAAGGTGAGCCCACACCACTGACCCCTTCCGTAATCCAAAGAAACAACCCAGACAGGTGAGATGGCGGCATAAGCAAGGCTCAGAGATTCATGATCGCTGGGGAGAATCCCCATGTGAGCCTTTTGGGCTTCTCAAGGTACAGCGATCAGGAATAAATACTTAAAGTCATGACCAGTTCCAGTTCAGGCTTTAATGGGACATTTCTAGACGTCCCACCCCATGAGAGAATCAGCTGTTCCCACCTCTTTACCACTGCCTATCTCCTCTTTCACTGTGGGTTGGAGAGAAGGTCCCAGAGGTCAGGGCCTAGAAGTGAGCATCATGACCACGTGGACTGGTGCCCACATCTCCTACACCCTCGCCTGGCGCTCCTGGCCTCCAGGACCAGGTCCCATAGGCTAAGCTGGAGCTGGGAACTGGACCTCATTGTGCTTTAAAGCTCAGGCACTCTCTTGTACTTTGAAGAAGAGCCTGCATTTGCTAATCAGAAAAGTTAAGGGATCAGTTTGCCCCTTGACTTCAGAAGTAGCCTGTGCCCTGGGTCAGTGAGCTCTCTGCTTGGCTGATCCATGCAAGGCAGTCCCTTCTGGCTTGTGTGCCTTTCTTGGAAGAACTGGCTTCAAATACTAGACAAAGCTTGATGCTGACTACCTCTGTTTTAGGAAGTAAGAAACCCTCTTAAGAGTCTCTTAAAGGATCTGATCCTGGAGAACTGGGGTTCTTGTCAAGCATCGTTGACAGATGAGACTTGCACACCCAAAGCCCGAGCTGCTTGAAGGGACCTGGTTCCTGTTGACTAGTGGGACCTACACCAGATCCAGCTCTAGGAGCAGCCACCCTCTGAGCCATCCTAGTGTCCCAAGACTCATCCACCCTACCCCATGCAATCTACGCAACACCCTTTGCAAGACCTCACCCAGCTTTAAGTATTTGGTAGCAACAGCAGAGCTGAGATTCTCCAAAAGACAAGATGGATACAAGCAAGGGTTTGTTTGACTTCTCAGTGGAGGGTGACAGGACTCAGGCGCCCATTGGCTAACTTTACCATGTGAGAAAGTTATTAAAGTCCCAGAGAAGTAGAGGCCTCTGTGTTCTCTGGAGAGGGGTCCCATGTGCTTCCTCAAAGTCTGGGGCATCTACTCCCCAGTCCCTGAACACATGCGTGCTGTGAGTCTCTAAAAAACGACTGCAGATTGTACCTGGCTTGGTGGCAGCTAGTTCCCACCTTCGTGCACTGAAAACAGTGAATAGCGAAACTGTGCTCCAGCCCCATGAAGCCCCAGCATCTGAGCGTGCAGTGAGAGTTCATGTCTTTTGTAGACAATGCGTGACAGCTTAACTGTGAGAGGAAACATTTCTGGCTGTGGTCACCTGAACCTGTGTTGTTATTCCTAATTGGTGATTCAGACCAGCCCAATGGAAGCCACGTCCATTCTCAAGGGATGTGCCCAGGGTGTGGACTGTCATATTCAGGGAATGTGTGTGCCATACAGCGGGGGACAGTGTTGCTGAGTGTCCTCACAGCCTGAGTGACTCTCAACACACAGGTAAGAAAAATTAAGTGATGGCTGCACCTAAAAATCTCATTCAAGTGTGATGATAAGGCCACATTAGATGCCACATCACCTGCCAAGCACTGCCCAGAGCGGGAAGGGAAATGGCTCAAGGGATGAAGTCTACTTGCCACCTTCGTGCTGGTTTTGATCAGACTGTTTTAATCCAGGATTCCCATCTTTTCGGGTTTTACAGGAATCTCACAGACATTTGCAAAGACTAAATAAGGGAGGGTATGGGTGGGGGCACTGGGCAGAAAGGAAACAGTGCGACACATAGGAGCTGCGAAGCCAGAGGCATGATACCTGGTGGGTCATTGCGAGGTTTCCTGTGGGGGGGGCCCTCTGAAATAGAGAGAGAGTCCCGGGTGGTTACCATCAGCAGACGGGAAGGAGCCAGGTTAAGTACATCTCTCATCATTAAAGGCATTGGCTTCAATTAAATGACAGATACTTTAAATCAACCGTGCAGTGAAACTCTTGAGGGCACCCGAGCATTGGGAGAGGCTGGCACCTCAGGGAGAAGCAGCGTTTTTAACTGGAAAGGAAACTTGTGTCCCTCGGAAGTTGTCTGAAACCTCCTGTAAAGCCTGTCACGCATACCTGTTTAGGAAATAAGCTAGTCAGGGAGACTAGGTTGGGACCTGGCCACCCTGGGCAGGGGACCTGTGCAGTATCAAACCCGATCACTACCTGGTCTTTGCTGACTTTGGTGCCTCTAATGTGAAGGTAGCTTCTGCAACCTGGATTGGAGCCAAGTGGTAAAATGGCAAATGATGGGACACAGTTGAGGCTCCGTGAGGGCTTGGGTTGAGGTTTGTGTGGCTGATAAAACTGTGGATTCCTGGGCAAGTCCTTTTTTGCTGAGGAGCTGGCTGAGCTAACTGGTCTCACCAAAGCTCTAGTGCCCAATTTTATGCCATAGTACACCCAGAAGACCAAAAGCTGGGGAGGTGTGACACATTTCAGCCTGCTCCACATGTGCATTCTGGCCTGTCTGGCCTAAGGGTACCCATGAGGATGTTAGGCACAGGCTAAAAGAACCACTGAGCTCAAGACAAGGGAGCAGACATAGCATGGGTACATAGCTGGGGTGGCTGTACCCCATCACCAGGAGCACCGGAGCCTCCAGTTGCCTACAGAATGCATTCTGGGGGTCTTCTTGACCTCTCAACCCTAGGAGCTACAACTCAGCTCCTGCTGTCCCCTGAGAAATTGGATCTTGTTTCCTTCCATCAAGTGGGGAATGGGGCTCCTACTCATAGCCTTGACACCCTGAACCAGGCACTCTTCCTCTTAAAGGGACCTGGCCTCTCCCCTGCTCTTGTGAAATGGTTCCCAAAGGCTGGAGTTGGTACCCCAGGTGCTGGCTGCAGTGCACATCACTGAATGAATGAACCGCCCATGAGGAAGTTATTCCCTTTCCAAGTGAGATGCCATCAGTGTCCATCTGATGCTGGTGTGTGCTGTCACTCCCTTTTAAACTGAGAAGCCGGGTTTAGTCCTCAATCTGAAGCCACAGTGCTGTAGCTAGAGCTCAATATTGCTTTAACATCACTGTAGTATTTAACTGCATTGTGACCTGCTGATATAGCTGGTGTTTGGTTTAAAAATATTAGGTAAGTTTTATTTATAGGTGGATGAATTATGATTAAGTATTTGAAAGATAGTCTTTGCAGGCAGTAAGGGGTCAAGGCAAATGACAAAGGTGTGAGAATGAAGCTAGAGACACATCCCCTACACTCAGTGACTGAAGGTTTCCTGCGTGTCCAGTACTGTCCTATACAAGGGGGATGAACACACAAAACCTTCTGTGCTCATGGGAGTTGCAGGCTGAGAGGGAGGCAGACCGTGAGATAAAATAATCCGTAGGTGACATGGTGAAAGTAGTAAGGGAGAATGGGAATCCAGGGAGTGACCTTGGACATTTTAGACTGGGTGACTTTCCAGTAAGGACAAAGGGAGGGAAAGAGGGAGCCCTCTGCTGAGAGCTGGTGGAGGAACATCTTGGCAGAGTGGACATCAGTGCAGATGCACTGAGGCAGCGTGTGAAGTCAAAGGGTAATTTTTAAGACAGTGAGCAGAGATCAAACATCATAAAGACATAGCCTTGGCTCCGAGTAAAGGAAGCATGACATAGGATCCTTCTCGGTACTGTGTTGGCTACAGATTGTAAGAGGCCAGGGTGGAAGCCAGAGGCCCATGAAAAGGCTGTGAAAGTCATCAGGATGAGGGAGGGTGGTGGCTCAGACCAAGGTGGCAAGAAATTGGATTCTTAGAGTGCATTATTTTTAAGGGTAGTTGAGCAGTTTTTCCAACACATTAGATATGGAGTGCAAGGGGTGGGGGGACAGAATGACCACAGGTTTACAGTGTGTTTGCAGCAGTTTCATTGCTCCAGTCTGAGCTGGGGGAGGGGGTGAAGTGCTGCGCCTGGGGTCTGGGGCATGGGAGGCATGAGCTACCTCTGGATAGCCAGGTGGGAAGGTCAGCTGCAGCTGGGGCCCTCAGGAGATGTCAGCTGGGAGATAATTACTCACTGAAGTAGAATTCTAAAGCCACAAGACTGGCTGAGGTCACTGAGGGAGTAGAGAGAGACAAGCAAGATAGTGCCTAGGTGGCCAATGGTCGGTGGATTTTGAGATGGAGATAGCTAGCCAGCAAGTGGGGAGGGCAGCCAGGAGGGGGGCAGGGGCTGGGAAGCCCAGAGAAGAAGGTGGACACTGGAGTATTGGGCTTTATCTGTCAACCCCACTGCTGTGAAGGAGTGAATGCAGCCATGGCAAGGCCTTAGGCAGCGGGCGTGGCCTCAGCACCTTTCTTCCTAGGGTGGGTGGAAGGGTGGGTCCCAGGGAAGTGGGGCGAGAGGTGTTTCCAGCTGACAGAATAACTCAGCCAGAGGAAAATGTGCCAGAGGAACCAAGGGGCTTCTGAGCAGCCACCTGAGTGAATAAGAGGGGAGTAGCTGACATAGGTGCTGGCAAGGAGAGGAAATGAGCACAGATGTCAGGACGGGGGTAGATAGGGAAGTGGGAAGAATTTCATGATCAGTTCCGGTTTTCAGTTAAACAGGAAGTAAGATCATCAGCCAAGTGGGGTACAAGGAGACCGTAAGAGTTTGAGAAGAGGGAGGCTGTGGGGTGAGGCCTGTTAGGCATTGGGGTGGGCATGGTGTGGGTGGGCTGCTTTCCCAGTGCCCCTTTGTGATGTGCAGCACATGAAGGTTGGATTTAGCTTGGCCTGTGTTTCAACCAAGTGAGACAGCGAAGCATGAGGGGGACCCGGTTGCTGGTGGAGTGTGAGAAATGAGTGATTATATGGGTGACCATGGCCTGAAGCTGGGTCTGGGGTCGGTGGGGGCTGTGAAAGAAAGAGAACATCAGTGGGGTAAAAGTCGCGGGAAGACAAAGCCAGAGAATGGTGATTGTGGATGATGAGGTGCTTGACGGTGGAATCACGGGGACTTTGAGATCATTCATCACGCCTGAGGGAGTGGCCAGATCATGCAGAAGTTCAAGGAACCAGAGGCTGAAGGCCACTGGGATGCTGAAATCAGAAGAACTGCTGGCCTGGGAGAGACAGGAAGCCTAGAGCCAAAATCTTCAGGGAGCCAAGTATGGCAGACAGGCTGAGGAGGAAGCAGTCCGAGCAGCAGGAGAGGGGCCTGCTGGCCTCAGGCCTCAGGGCTGGGGTCCACAACAGCTCACTCAGTGAGGACAAGGTCTCAACCCAAGGGCTATGGTGCCCCAGGGCACATCTGCCTCCGCAGGAGATGGCTTTGGTTGTCCCATTCCCAGCTAGGGGGTGCTAAAAACCCTGCCATGCACAAGATGGCCCCTCAGCAGGGGAGCATCTGGCCCCAAAAGTCAGTAATGCTGAGCATGAGAAGCTGAGGTCCAGAAAGAAGGTGCAGAGAATGTTCTGAAAAGCGGGCTCGAAGTTGTGGAGGATGCAGTGAAGAAAAGGTTTTGGGAGTCTGGGTGCTTCTCCACGTGGAGTGGGGAGGAGACAGCTGCTAAAGAAGATGGAAGGTGAGCCCAGAGGTTGCAGCCAGGCCTGACCCTGACCCACCTTGGCGCACCACACTAATGCTGGAGCAAGAAGAAACCCGGGAAGGAGGCCGGAGCTCTGGGGGCCGATTCGTCGGCAGTGGGTGTGGGGCAAGCACAAAACACTGGTGCTCCCAGCTGATCCTCACCTGAGCTTGCTCTTGAGTGCGGTCACCTCGCGACCCATGGCCTCATTGCTCTCAGTGGCTTCATCCAGCTCCCGCTGCAGCTTCCTGCGGTTGGCATTGATGCGCTGGGACTCCTCCTCTGCCTCTTCCAGCTGCCTCTTGAGCTGCTTGACCCTCGCATTTCCTTTCTCCGCCTGGCAAGGAGAGGGCAGAGGGTCTATAGAGGGCAGAGGGTGCAGACGGCCTCTGTGGGCGGGGGGGCAGGGAAGGCAGTCACCAGCCTACCTGCTCCTTGTACTGCTCGGCCATCTTGCGCTCATCCTCCACCTGCAGCAAGGCCTCCTTCAGCTTCTTGTCCTTCTGCTTCAGCGACTTGGCAGCCGCCTGTTTTTCTCTGCCCAGGGTGGGAAAAGGGAGGCAGTTTCAGAGGGCGCTGCTCCCTTAGCACTGTGTCACCGGGCACAGCTTCGCACCCTCTGCGAGCACTTTGCCTTGCAAATCAGGACTCAGATCAAGATTTATGCCAAAGGATAGCCAGATGGAAGGATAGTATTTGACTGTGAAAGGCAATGAGGTGCCAAGGCATACAACAACCTGGACAAGCCCGGGAAATACCTTACTACAAGGAAGAAGCCACATATCACAAAAGGCCACATGGCATACGATTCCCTGAACACCAAACGTCCAGAATAGGGTAACGCATGGAGACAGAAAGTAGATTCTTGGTTACATGTGGGTGATGGGAAAACCAGGAGGGGGTCATGGCCAAAGGGCATGAAGTTTCTTCTTGAGGTGGCAAAACCATCCTAAAATTAACTGTGGCTATCGTTTCACATGTCTGCAAATGTACTAGGAGCCAATGAACTGTACACTTTAGATCAATGAATTGCCCAGTATGTGAATTATCCATAAAGCTGCTACCCTGAAAAGGTCAGAATATTTAGTCATCAGTGCACTGTGACCTTGTACCTGCATTGATCTAAAATTAACATGAGACACATTGCTGTGTTTGTGGGCTGAGTGGTTTGGTGTCTGGACTCCTGTATACCTGTTGGCAGGAATTTCCTGTAGACAGAGGTTAGTAACAGCCACAGGTACTCCTGGGCCCTTCACGATGCTACGAGCACCTGCATGTTCAGTGCCTGCTCTAGGCCAGGCACACAGCCCTTTCTGTGTCTCCATCCTTTCCCCACCACAAACCTGCAGTGTGAACACCTCTAAACTTATTTTTTGCTAGGCAGAACTGACGCTCAGGTTACCCAACTTCTCCAGTGTCCCCCTCTGGTCCCCAGCGAGCAACCTGGGGGAAGGGGAGGGACTCTGGTCCTCCTGTACCTGGCCTCCTGCTCGACCTGCTCCTCCAACTGTGCGATCTTAGCCTCCAGTGCTGCGATGGTGGACTTGAACTTGGACTTCACTGCCCCCTCCATCTCCTGCAGCTTACTGCGCAGCTCCTTGTTCTGCCTCTCCAGCTGCTGCCGTGCACTCTCATTTTTCTGGGCCGTGCTGCGCTCTGTCGCCAGCTCATTGCTGAGCTGCTCAGCCTGGGAGGTGAGGGTACAAGCCATGAGGTGGAAAGCATAGGAGCCAGGGGCAGTGCCAGGAGGCCATGGCCCTTCACCTGCCATCTCCAGCATAGGTTGGTCCCCACATGAGTCCTTGGGCCAAGGCACCCACCCTCCTCTCTCTACTTTATCCAACCAACTCCTGGGAAGCCCAAGACTCAGCTCATGAGCCACCTCTTCCAGAAGTGTCCCCTGCCACTGAGGCTGAGTAAGGATCTGACCTGTGTACATCCTAGACTGTGAAGGCTTCACCTCACACAATTGTCCCTGCATGCATTACAACAGACGCTCTGTAGTATTTTCACTTGGCAGTGCCACCAAGGGCTCATTGCTGTGGCCAGTGCTTGGGACTAGAGAAGGAGCAGTGAAGGGAAATGCCGGTGCCCTTCTTCAGATGCACATCATCTTGTGGCAAGAGCCAGACAAGTGCTGGCTAACAAAGACGACTGTGTGGGCTGGTGCAAGGTGTCCTGGAGATGCAGGCAAGACACTACTGGAGGTGGGGAGGAAGGGGCCTAGGACCCTACTGTCAGGTTCCACCCTCTGCACCCCTGCGCTGGGCTGGCACATGGAAGGCCTGTGATGTATGTCACTAAACCAGTGCAGGACTTGGGACTGAGACCCTGTTCCAGGAGAGATCCAAGGCACTGTGCTCCTCTGGTACAGGGACCACGGCCCTGGTGGTCTTGTCCTGCTGTGGTCTAGTGTCTCCATGTGTGAAATGAGTACAGGGTTCACATGCCTGCCAATGGTGCCCCACTTAAAGCAGGAAACAGCCACCTGAAGCTAAATAGGGGTAGAAAAAGATACAAAAATGTCACCTGACCTAACCCCTTCCTCCTGCTTCCTGGAGCTTTCTGTGCTGATCTACGTGGCCCGGGGAGCTGTCCTTCCCATCTGCTCTCACCGTGAGCTCAGGGTGTCACACACCTGCTGTGTGGCCTTGCGGACCCGGTCGCTCATGGCCTCCATATTGCCCTGTTCTTCCTCCAGCTCCTCCTCTAGCTGGGCGATTCTGGCCTCCAGGCGGCGCTTCTCATCTTGCAGCGTGTTCCTGAGGAGACATAGACATTGTTGGGTCCAGTACGCTTGCCTTGGCTTAGACGTGCCTCTTGCTGGAGGAGTTATGCCTCGGGGTTGCCCTTGTTCTCTAACTGGGGAAGTTCAGGCTCAGAGAAGGTTAAGACACTAATCCAAGATTGCTAGTTAGAAAGCGGAGAGCCAGGACTTGCACCTGGGCTTGTGTTAGCAAAGCCAGGATTGAGATGGGAACAAGACCGCTCTTCTCTCCTGGGCCCGTCACACTACTCACTCAAAATGAACAAAACTGACCATAGCCCAAATAGGGTCATGGAAAACCCAGGGGAGAACCCATCCACCACCATGGGTCTGTCCCACTGAAGCTCAGAGTACTTGGTCATCCTCAGCATTAGAAGGGGTCCAGGGCACGCCTATGAGCTGTCTTCCCCATGCTCTGCACCCTATACCTTCCCGACAAGCTGCTGGCCAGCTCCTCAGCCAGCTCCTCCTTCTCCAGGTCAGCCTGCTTGCGCGCCCTCTCAGCTGCTGCGAGATCCTGCAGGAGCAGCGGGAAGGAAAGCTGTCATCTGCTGCAGATGAACCCAGCCCTACCCAAGAAGCCACCTGTTCCTGTCACCTAGCCCTCCACAGTCTCTGTAGCACCTTGAAATGCAAATTTCTGCTCTGGGCTCAGGGAGTCCCCAACATGCATCTGAGGAGAGACGTGGGCCCACCCATCTGGGATCCTGGCTGAAGGGAGGAAATCGGGATGCCCAGGCCTGCACCCCAGCAGGCTGTCCCGGCAGGAGGAAGCCTTTACCTCCTGGAGCTGCATGAGGTCGGCCTCCAAGCTCTTGGCTTTCTTCTCATTCTCTTTGGCAGTGGCAAAGATCTCATCTCTGGAGGCACGGGCATCTTCTAGCTCTCTCTGGAAGTCCTTCATCTGAGCCTGAGAGAGTCAATGGAAAGACAAGCCAAAATAGCCTTACTCGAATTGGTTCTACTGGCAGACCTACCTCTGCATGTCTGGCCCTCGGCCCTTCTGTGAACCATAGGGAGATCCTGGTTCATGGCTCTGCCCTGTCTCTGGTGGTTGGGGTCACCATGCTGCAAGGGCTGAGCAGACCTAAAAAGTTGAGTTCCTAGTATGATCTGAAGGTAGTGACCACATTCCTGACTGCAGTATCCCACTCAGGAAACAGTCTCCCAAAGTTATGTGGGGGTGGAAAGTCACCTGACAACTGGCACCCGTGACAGAGGCAGGCCTGCATCTTGGAACCTTGTGCACTGACTTACCTGACCTGGGAAGTGGTTCCCTCCCCTCCACCAGAGCCCTGAACTCAGGCTGTCACCTACCTGCAGTTTTCGAAGCTGCTTGATGGCTTCCTCCCTCCCCTTGATGGCCGAGTCAGCCTGAAGCTCCAGGTCTTTCAGGTCCCCTTCCAGCTTCTTCTTGGCTGCTACCGCCAGGGCACGCTGCTTTCGCTCATCCTCTAGTTCCGTCTCATACTCGTGAAGCTGAGTGAGGAAGAGACGTGTGCTGCCTGGTACCCCTTGGAGGCCGTGACCCCACTCCCAGACATTGTTAGTCCTTCCCGACACAACTGCCAGTGTGTGGGTTTGTCCTCTAGGTTGCAGATGAGCATACAGCCTCCATGGAGCCCATAGGCAGTGGAGGAGAAGGGGAGTGGGCCTCCCACCTCCCCTCTCCTGCCTCCCCTGACTGTTTACCTGCCTCTGCAGCTGCCGCCTCTTTTCCTCGTTCTGCTCGTCCCGGGCTTGGAGATCCCGCTCAAACTGGCCCTTGAGCGCCTGCATGTTGACCTCCAGCCGCAGCTTGGCGTCTTCGGTGGCCTGCAGCTCATCCTCCAGCTCTTCCAGCTGTGTCTTCATCTCCTCCATCTGGGTCTCTAGGGCCCTCTTGGACTTCTCCAGCTCATGCACCTGGCAGGCAGAGCAGGCAGGATCTTTACTGAAGTGAGGCTGAAGCCCAGATGAGTAGCAGCAGCTCATCAGGACAGAGAAGTGGCCTTGGGTATCCAGCAGGGTGGACAACCAGGGACTGAGATGGCCCCTGAGAGGTCAGATGCAGCCCTTCCCACACCCACCCCAGCCCGAGGACCTGCCTTCCTGTTTTGGACTGCTCAGTAGGAACACGGCTGAGCTGGCCTTTCAGGCTGATCCCCTGTACAGGGGCTGGCTGCTGAGCAGACAGTGGCGAGGCACTTACGTTCTTGCCCACATCGTCCTTTGAGCTGACCAGGTCTTCCATCTCGGCTTTGAGCATTTTGTTTGTCCTCTCGAGCTCCTCCTTGGCTTCCAGGGCCTCCTCCAGAGCCCTGGCCAGGGACAAGGCCTTGGTTTCCTTCTCCCTGGCTTCTGCCTCAGCTCGGTCCCTCTCATCTGCATATTTGGAAGAGATGTTCTTCTCCTCGGCTAACAACTGCAACATAACAGAAGGTTTTTAGGGGTGCCTCTGCAGATCCAAGACTCGGTCTCACTGAACTGCAAATATGAAGAAGAAGCGATGTGTGTTACCATGTGTACCCTGGTACAGCTGGAAGTATTTTAGATGCTTCCAGAAGTCATTCGAAATAATCTTGCTTTCTCACTTCTGTATCATGCTAATGATGTTCGAACACAGAACATCCTGCTGCAAAGGTCAAAATGACACTGAATCCTACTCCAAGTCAGCAGTTCTTTGGTTGTCTCCTGGGCACAAGTAGCTATCCTGAAATGCCTCTGGAGCCACGTGCGGTAGGGAAATGGGAAGTATGCATGGACCTGCAAACACTTCTCCCTCTGCTTGAGAAGCACCTTGGAGAACATTTTATCCTGAAGTTCATCTCGTCTTTAAAGAGCTAGACAGTGTGTTCTAGATTGCACTACCCAAAACCAGACTTCCAAGCTTTTAGCAAAGACCTGTCGGTAACAGGAACCTCCAGAACAGCACAGTCAACACAAAAACCCCATGCAATATGTGTAGGAATAAAAGCAACCTCACACCTCCATGGATAGTGAAGCAGTGGGGAGAAGCTGACAGCCTGGGGAGGGAGACTGTCAGGAAAGGGAAGAATTGGGAAGTCTGGAGCCCAGCATGTGGAGGCCAGGAGGAGCCGAAAGCCGCCTGCGCCTGTGCTGACGCCTCTGACCTCATGATACAATCTCAACTTGATTTTTAGAATAACTCAGAGTCGCTTATGAACTAAATGGGTAATGTCTATTAAAAGTTAGTATTTAGGGTTCAGGGTATGCAGTTGTGTGCATTTATCAGAACTCTGAGCATGCATTTAAGATTTGTACATTATATGTAAATTTTACCTCAAAAGAAGCAGTTATTATTTTTTTTTTTAATGAACTCGAGTTAACAAGCGATGCTGAGGTGTTAAGGGAGAAATACACAATGCCTATAATTTGCTTTGAAATGTACCCAAAAGAGAAAAAAAATGAGTGACAGAATTCATATATGATAAAGTGCACATAGTAAAATGTTAGTGGCTGAATCTAGGTGGTGACTCTACAGTTGTTCACTGTATGCTTCCCATGTTGTCGTGTGCTTGAAATTTCACAAGATGAAATGTTAAGGGAAAGTGGTAATGAATACCATGAACTTTGAATTACTTGGGAAACTCAATAGGTTCCCATGAATACTCATTGAGTGAATAAAATAAATGAACCTCACTCCTTATCAGGGCTAGAAACTAAGATATCACTATGTTCATAAATGACCCTCATGGTACTTGTACCTAGAAAAGTCACTGTCATCAAGGCTCCTACCAATGTCCTCACTCTGATCTAGTAGCTCTCATGTGATCTGATCTTCACAGCCTTCCACTACTTCCAGCAAAGTGGGCATGGGATGCCAATGCCCAGCTGCCACCGCCAGGGTCATGCCGTCCTGAGGCCCCAGTGTCTGAGGACAGAGCAGAGCATACTCCCATCCCTACCTGATCAAACTTCTTTTGCTTCTTCTCTAGGTTGGACACCAGTTGCCGCTGGTTGTCCAAATCGACGACCAGGTCATCCAGCTCCTGCTGAAGCCTGTTCTTGGTCTTTTCCAGTTTGTCATAAGCAGCTGCCTTCTCCTCATATTGCTGGGTAAGGCCCTCGATTTCCTTCTGAAACCTTTTCTTCCCTTCCTCCATGGATTCCACGGTGCTCGCCAAGTCCTGTAGTTTCTTCTTCGAATCAGACAGCTGAAAGCAGTGGCCAGGGTTGGGTAAGAGGGCCCTAAGCAACTCCTAACCTTTGCCCACCAGACCCTTCTTCTCACTGAAGAAATCCAGCAGCAGGGGTGCGGTGAGCCAAGCAACACACACCACTCACTGCTCAACAACAAACAAAATGCTAGGCTCAGAAAAGGAGGACGCGTGACCTAAGTAGACACATGCAGGTACCTGGATATTGAGGGTGGAGATGTGGCGCTCCAGGTTCTGCTTAGCCTCCATCTCCTCATCCAGTTGGTCCTGCAGGCTGTTCCTCTCATCCTCCAGCTGGCGCAGCTTGGTGGACACATTTAGCTTCTGCCGGGTTTCTTCTTGAAGCAGCTCCTACAAAGAGTAGTCACAGAGGAAGGTCACACCCAGAGGAAGGCCACACCCCAGATCCCCCTGACTGATATGGTACTGCACTCACCTGGGTGTCCTGGAGCTGGGATCCAAGGGACGCCACATCCTTGGCCAGTTTGATGGCCTTGCCCTCCGCCTCGTTGAGCATGCCTGTGACGCTCTCCACTTCGTTCTGAGGGTGCCGAACACCAGTTAGTCAAAACTTCTACAACAAGATCCTCGATAAGCAAGAGGAGCCTTTTTTACTCAAACACATCATGTATCTCATTGGATAGAACTTGTGAGATCCAGAGATTGAGAAAATGCCCATGTGGTATTAGGAACTCTGTGGCCCTCAGGGAGACCGATCAGACCAGCTGGGTTTCCTGACCCAAGAACCTGTGAGAGACCCAACCTGTATTGATTGGACCCTGATCCCACTAACTGGATTCTGGATCCCTGCCAAGGTTGGCAAAGATGAAACAAGTCTGCAAGTCCACACGCTGGGGGACCCTCTGCCTTCTACTCCCACCCTGGTGTCTCCGAGCAGGCTCTCTGAAGATATCAGCCTGCTACCCTTCTCTTCCATTTCCATGGAGGATGTAAATGATCTCAACTCTGCTCTTCAGGACATAGCTTATTGTAGGGGAGCAAAACCCCTACACTCGACTGCATGTGGGGAAAAAAGTCATAATATTCCCCCCACCCCAAGCTGTAAGCACATTAAATACTGATCAAACTTCTGGCCATTTCCCATGGAATGAAAATTTAGGCCAAATGCGTCTTCAAAGCTAAAGACCAAAGATGAACACATTATGTCATGCGTCAGCTTAAAACCCTTAGAAAGCTTCAGAGCAAAGCCAAGCAAACATCTAACGGGACCTCGAAGGCCCCGCAGTCTCTGGCCACAGTTCCCCTCGCCAGTCCCACCCTGTACATGTTTCTCCTCCCAACTCAGCACTCCAGCTCTCCTGGCTTTCTTGACTCCTAATTGTCCCATTTACCACTAGACCTTTGCACTGTCCCCCTCTGCCTGGCCAACTTACTGTCCAATTTTAGTCCTCCCAAGTGAAGCCTTTTCTGAACCCTCTCCTGAGCTGGGCCTCCTTGTTATTTACAGTTGCAGTACAGTCTGCCTCGCCTTCCAGTGTAATTTTACATCCATGTGTGGTTAATGTCCCGCCCCCCGCCCACTAGACTGGAATTCTCCTGGGGTAATGTCTGTCTTCGTTTTGCTGTTGCATCTCAGGATTAAGCACAGTGCCTGGCATACAGCAGGTGCTCAATAAATATTTTCAGTGGATGATGGTTTTGAAAAGATTAAGCTGAGCAGGGAAGCATGTAACTAGAAGAAGCTCCCTGTGTGGCAGCCTGCGGGACCTCAGTTGGTGTGGAGGGTCCTCCTCCTATAGATCAGGAAGTCCCAGGAGGGTGCTGTGCTGCCTGCCCCTCACCTGTAGCTTGTGGACCTTGTCGTTGAGCTCGACCCGGACCCGCTCCCCATCACTGCACTTGGACTGCAGATCCTGCAGCTGCACCTCCAGCTTCTTCTTCTTGTGCTCCACCTCCTGCTTTGCCTGGCCCAGGACCCGCAGCTCTCCGGCCAGTTCTGCGTTCTCCTTCTCCAGCGTCTGCTTGCTTTTGTCCAGGTTTGCCTTGGCCTGGCCAAGCAAGCAAGGGAGGGTATGGGAGTGTGTCTGCAGCAGGGCCCGTGCCACCCGAGCATCCTCCTCTTTCCCTTCCCTCCCTCAGGTAGGTCCCCGGGACAGTGCTCCTTGCCACAGGGGAGGGATGTGCCAACCAGACTTTTGGGATTCTGTTTTCCCAAGGCTGAGAGTGCAAATTGGCATCCCACCTGCTGTCATCGCCCATTTGACCCATTCAATACTTTTTTAAAAACTGGTTGCCAATATTTTAATAAATTGCACATAAAAGTCAGGACTCTCAGCTTCTCTTTTTAAAGTCCTAATGTTTGATATCATAACTAGTGGTGGTTACACAGATACACATGTTTGTCAAAATTCATTGAGCTGTAGACTTAAAATTGATGAATTTACACATACCTCCACCATTCTGACTTTCAAAAAGTAAACTAAATATCTAGAAACAGGAGTCTTGCCTTCCTCCAAGGCAAAAATCAGCCGGATCTAGGCATGGCTGGCCCAATAAATGGGATGGCAGTGCTGGGTTTGGCTCCAGTTCCCACCACGCCCTACTGACTTGCACGTTTGTCAGCAGATTCACAGTTTCTCTGATGCATCTAACCAGCTCCTATAGGCACGTGAGTTGCTCTAAGGAAAAAAGTGGGGGCAAACACAGAAGAGAGAAGGGGGCTTCTCACAGAGCCGCAGGAAGGAGAAAAAAAATAGCCAGTGAGAAGTGTGTGGGTCCTGAGGTCAGAAGGAAACCTCACGGTTCTGACAGCTCACCATGGGTCTGGGCAGCTTGCAGGCAGCCACAGAGGACATCTGCTCTGCCTGGCACTGAGTGGGAGCTGCTGGGACAAGGTGACTCTCAGGATTAATAGTACAGACTGATAGGCAAAGGCCTTGTGGGATGTAGTATTCCCAAAAACCTTTGCTTAGCCGAGCCCCCAGAACTGTGGCAAACTGCACATGCGTAAGAGGGGCCCAGGTAGGACTTTTGTTAAAAGGTTCCCCAACAAGTTTAGGGACCTAGGGTTCCCAGCCAGACCTGAGCTTGTCAGAGCCCAACTGCAGTCCTCTGTTCCCTGAGCCTCTGCTGGGCAGAGGTTCTCAGACTCTTCTGCTCCCTGCATGTCAGGGACAGACCTGCTGTCTGTGGGTGGCCCGGACAGGGGAGTTCTTCCAAAGAGGCCCGGCTACAAATGCGGGGTGACTTCAAGTTCCTGCTTGTATCTAATGACATTCAGCTGGGGACCATCAGCTTTCCCGCAACCTTCACACAGGAAAGTGAAAAGGAACAGGTGTGCTTCAATAGTGCACTGGGGGCTAACCATTTCAGTAGGCCAGAACATCCCAGTTGGGTTCAAATCATATAAAAGTTAAATACACAAAAACCCCACTTTGGAACATAGAAAAAGGAAGCCATTTGAAAATAGAGATGTATGTCATCAACCAAACAAAGTGTTTGTGTCCAAAATATGTACAGAATCAACAGAAGGCGTCAGGCTAGTATTCAGAGCCCACGTGATGAGTAATAAAAGGACCTGAGGACTCCGAACAAGCGTCCATTTGTTCATGTGGAGGTGAGGCTGAGCTCGGTCTTGGATAGCACTTTTCAAAGGGTGGGCCCAAGACACCTTCCCAGCAGGATGAAGGCCTAGAATCGCACTTGGACAAGGGCCACAGGTGAGTGGGAATGCGTTCGTGTTCGTAAAGCACTCCGAACAGGACCTGGCACATGATAAGTGCGACTACACAAAGGATTCTTATTTTAATGCAAAGGTTGAGATTCCAACAGAATAGGGGTAAGTCAGCACCCAGAAAGGGGCTCAGGGAGCCACCTCCTGGAAGAATGTTCACCGGAACTAGTGATGGGAACCACTGCAAACTCTCAACAACTTTCAGGTAATTCTACACCTGTTTAACCTAGCTGAGCCATAATCCCACGCTGAAGGGGAGGTGGTGACCGCGATAGGATTCAGGCTTTCTGGAGACAACCAAGGAGGAGGTCACATGCTGAAAACCTCCCCTTGGAGGTGAAGTACAAGGAAATCCTCTAAAAGGAGAGAAAATTACCCTGAATAAGGTAATTTTACACAGAATGCTGCTGCTGTTTAACAGCCCAAACCCATGCACCCCAAATGGCCCAACAGAAAGAGGACGATTAGGTCTAGCCACTCAGCTATGCCAGAGAGCTGTTTTGCCACTGAAATCAAATAGCAGTTTTCTGCTGGTCTTCCAAGAACATTCCCAATTTTCAGTTAAATCTCCCAGTTTTGTTAGATCTTTGCTTCCTCCAAGAGGCAGTGTACTGCAGACCCTGGCCTGCAGCAGCCAGGAGGAGGGAGGTCTGGAGCCAGCATGCTTGGGTCACTGCTCTGTCACTGACTAGCTGTGTAACCTTGGGAAGTCTCTCGACCTCTAGGTGCCATGGACCTCAGTTTCTTCATGTGTAAAATGGGTTAATAGTACTGCTATAGTCTAGTCCTTCAGTATCCCCACAGGCTGATGTGTATGTGTATGGCCCAGGATGGCTCAGTTGGGAGGTCAGGGAACCTTAAGAGGCAGGGTCTTGTGGGAGGTCTTTAGGTCCTAGGGGTGTGTCCTTGACAGGGTGCTAGCCACCTGGTGGCTCCCTTCCACTTTTTGGCTGCAAGGTGAGTGGTTTTGTTCCACAATAGGCTTCCACCATGATGCACTACCTTGTCACAGGCCTAAATTCAGCAGACCGGCTGATCATTAAAACTGGGAGCCAAAACAATCGCAACCACAATCTCAATCAATCTCAATCAGTCTCTCTCAATCTCTCTCTCTGACAGTACTGGAGATTGCAACCAGGGTCTTTGCACAGGGATACCTCTTCAACCCTTTTCTTGTTTTTTGAGATAGGGCCTAGCTAAATTGCTAAATTGTTCAGTCTGGGCTCGAATTTGTGATCCTTCTGCCTCAGCCTCCCACAGTGTTGGGATTACAGGCCTATATCACCACACCTGGATTACCTTTCCTTTTTATAAATTGACTATCTCACTTGTCATAGTGATGGAAAGCAGACTACCAAGTGCCTGTCAGAGACTAAGTATAAAGACTGACACACGGTGTGGGAAGTACTTACTAAACACGAGCCACTGTTCTTATTGTACACCTTGTGATCTGTCTTCACAGAGCCACGGACATACACAGACTGAGTGTCCCTTATCCAAAATGCTTAGGACCAGGAGAGGCTTAGATTTCGCATGTTTTTCAGAGTATGGAATGTTTGCAGGTAGCTTATAAAGAGATATTTTGGACCAGGGACTGAAGTCTAAATGTAAAACTCACACTCTAGTTATACCTTGTATGCTGAAGGTAATTTTATACAATATCTTCAGTGCACTGTGTGTGCATGTGTGAGCACATGTATGCTGGGGAGTAAACCCCATTCTATACACAGTTCCATCTCCAGCTGCCCCTCCCCCTATTTTGAGACACAGTCTCACTCAGTTGCTTAGACTGGGCTTGAACTGTGATCCTCCTGATTCAGCCTCCCAGAGTGCTGGGATTATGGCTGTGTGCCACCACACCTGGCCAGCACACCTGCATTTTGACTGTGACTCATGACAAGGCATGAAGTACACAATTTTCCACTCATGGTGTCATGTTCATATTCAAAAAGCTTTGGATTTTGGCACACTTCAGATCTTTGGGCGAGGAGGCTCAACCTGCCACGGTTTGCAGGCACTGACATATTGGTCACGTATGTGCTGTCGCAAGCTTCGCAACGCACCCTCTTGAACTGCTCCAGCTGCTCCGTGAGCTCTTCCACTGCCTGCGTGTGTTTCTGCCTCATCTCCTGGACCTGGGCCTCGTGGGATCGTGTCTCTTCGTCCAGCGCCTTCTTCAGCACGGTCACTTCCTGCTCTCTCTTGGCCCTTGGCAAGAAGAACAAAGTGGGTAGCACTCAGGGCAGCAGAGGGTCTCCTCTGATAATTCTGTGCAAAAGGACAAGAGCTCTCCCAGGACCCACAGGTAAAATCCTCTTTATCATCCCTCCCTTTCTATGTGATGTAGAGTAATTCTCTTAACCTCTCTGGACCTGAAATTTCCTCAGCTGCAAAATTTAGAGTATATTAACTGGCCAGAACCTCTATCAGGGCTAGCAAAATCGTACTGAAAGAATATCTGACAATTGCAAAATGTTTCTCAAATATTAATGCTGGCTTTCACTGTAGGGCAGACCCTGAGCTACATTGATTACATATATCATCCAGTCCTCATAGCAACCCAGGAGGCAGGGATATCCTTATTCCTGCTGTACGGATGAGGAAACTAAGGCTAAGAGAGGATAAGCTAGTGTGCTCACAGTGTCACAGCCACTGGGTGACAGAGCTAGGATTTGAAGCCTGTCTGACTTTGAGCCCAAGGCTTTAATCATCACACTGCTTTTCTGTATCACTGACTAAGCAGGAAGGGAGCTGAATATCATGCTGGCCTCCAGCGGGGCATGAGCAGTGCGGCACCAAACCCCAAGTGTGGGAAATAAACCTTGGGGTACACAAGGCTAGCACAGTTCCTGGTGCAGGAGGGACTCCAAACACATTCGTATGTGTGCTACGTGAATAAATGATCTTGTTTCCCTAAAGCAGCAGTCATTATCTGGCAGATGGTCTGTTCTTGTTTTATGTTGTACCTGTTTACTTACAGTGAATCTTAAATTGAAGACTAATCTGGTGGATAGTATTTTTAAAGTTTAACACGAAACATACTTTTGGAGATTTATACATACAAAAACCAGGAAGACATTACTCAGATATGTTAACTGATAGGACTAAAGGTGACTTTTTGCATGTGTGTATGTGTGCGTTTGTGTGTATCCATTTCTATAGTTTTAAAATTGTTTCCCAATTGACTGTGCACCACTATTGTGATACAAAGTAAGATTAAACATAATCATGCTTCTTTCTATTCATTAAAACAAAATACCACCAGGAAGGTGAACTATAAGACAATGAGGTGAACCTTTTAGAGACCAAGTGCTCAAAGCACAACCCAAAACCCACTTATCTATTGTAAAGTACCAACACTACAATTCAACCTGAATACTAAGGTTTTAGTTAAGAAAAAAATGACTGTTATCTGGTACTGGGCGGCTGAGGCGATTGGCTCGCAAGCCGACAGAGGGCTTTGCGTGCCTCCTACAGCGTATGTGCCACGGGTTCCCCACCAGTGGTATAGGGCCTGAGAAATCCTGCAATTCAGGATTCAGAATTCGCTGTGGTTGTGGTCTTTTCTCCGCTGCTCCTCACCTGAGCTCCTGCTGGGTGGCCGTGGTGTCCAGCGTGTCCTCCAGCTCCGTCTTCAGGGCCTCCAGCTCCTCCCCGAGGTCTCGCTTCTGCTTCTCGGCCTTGTTCCTCGCAGCCCGCTCGGAGTCCAGGTCCTCCTGGAGGTCTGAGATGTGGCCCTCCAGCTCCCGGATCTTCTTCAGGGCATTGTTCTTCTGGGAGATTTCATCATCCAGCCTGCCAGGGAAGGCCCCCAGGATGAAGACCCCAGGTCCCCTGGCCCTGCGATCTCACCATGTGGCCAGAAACTATGGTCTGGAACCAGCCACTGTTGTTTCCAGACTCTCAGAACATGTTCCACCATGTTCTTAGGTCACAAGGGACTGCACTTTGCCATGTTGGACAGTTTGGCGACTTACTTGGGATGACAAAAATGATATAAAAAGCAGGTTACAGCCAAGTGTGGTGGTGCCTGTCATTCCAGTACTCTGAGGCTGAGGGGATTACAAATTTAAGCCCAGCCTAGGTAATTCAGTGAGTTAGAGAGACCTTGTCTCAAACAAACAAACAAACAAACAAGTCTGCGATGTAGCTCAGTGCAAAGGTCCTCATTCAATCTGTGGTACCATGAAAAAAATAATCAGGTCATGTGAATGTGTGCGGGCACATGTAGGTGTGTGAGATAGAATGTGAAGCACTGGCCCTAGACTCACAAAGGTGCCTGGTTCACAGCGGGTGCTTACCAGCTGCCTTCTGAATATTGCACAGTTGTTTGTCCTCTCTTCCCTGGCTCTCACAGTGACTGAACACTGCTCCAAGCAAAGTACTCGCCCAAGTGCTGCTTGGGACATAAAACCCAGCCTGGGGGAGGCAGTGAGGAAGGCTTGAGGCGGCGTGAGAAGCCAGGGTGAGCCCTGCAGGAGTTTTGTGGGAGGAGTGGCGCGCGCGTCTGTTTTTGACCATGGTGACAGACAGGGACGGTATGAGGGAAGGCTCAGAGGTCAGGGCTGGGAAGCACTGTGATTCTACTGCACTTGCGAATGGGCGGCGACAGAGAGAAAGCAAATGGTTGGATTAGGGTGAGACTTGGGGTGGTGGTGGTGTTGGGGACTCTGACGGAACCCAGCTTTATCAGAGTCAACCAGGAAAGTCTCCAAGCAGGTCTGAGCCCCAGAGTGAAGCTCCTCATTGATCACCGTGTACTGTCATCCAGGACAAACTGGAAAGGGGAGAACTGGGCCAGAACATGTTGTGTCTGGAATCCCAGCTCTGCCTCTTGAAAGCAATGTGACAAGACACCTGCTCTGTCCCTTCCTCAGTAAAATGAAGATAATAACAGTGCACCTGGCTGGGGGTCTGCAGTGATACTGCTTGGAAAGAGCTTAGCACACAGTGAGCAGGCGAATCCTTGTGACTCATTACCGATGCGATACTCCCAGAGTGAAGCCAGCTAAGCACGAGGTAAAGGGGAACAAGTGGGACATCTCTTGAGAGACAGGTGATTTTGAGGCTGCTGCATGCTGTGTGTGGGAGGAGGAGGGTGAGCTGCAGCCAGCCGGGCGTGTCTGGCATTCACAGAAAGAGGGTCCACAGAGAGAGGGGGCCAAGACAGGAGGGTCACCCCTGCCTTAGACATGTGGCATTTGAGATGCCATCGGAAATGGATTCAGCAGGGGATTGAACATTAGAACTGGGGAATAAACAAGAAAGGTCCGGTTGTCCAAGTGGTACATCGATACATGGGACTGGGAGGTGCCAAGAGGATGCATGTGGAGGGAGAGAAAGAAGACAAGGCAAGGTTTTAGGGATAAAAGCAGGGCTAGGGAAGTTAGCTGGGGCCTGGCCTGGGAAACTCAGTCCATGTCAAGGGCCTGGGGCCATCTTAAGCAAGGACGCCACGGTGACTGGCAAGGGACCCCTGACTTGTGAGTGCAGCGACACAGCTGGTACTCTTTGCTACCTTGCTAGAGCTGCTTGGAGCTCCTCCTCCTTCTTGGCCAGCTGCATCTTGAGCTCTGCAATCTGCGCCTGAAGGTCTGCTATCTGTTCGTGGAGGTCACTGGTGTCACCCTCTAGCTTCCGCTTCAGCTTCTCCAGCTCCTGCCGGCTCTTCTCCTCCTTCTTCAACCGCACTGCAGCAAAGCCAGGGCCTCAGAAGGTGGGCACCAGCAGGGGGACGCCCAGCAAGAAGCCCTCTGCTTGGGCGTTTTACATGGAGAAAATTGACACACATGCATATTTGCCCACACATGGTCCTCAGGGCCTGGACCAGTATCCTACAGAAAGAAAGTCAGGCCCGACTAGAAGTCACCTTGATCAGCAGCTTTATCAGTGTGTTCAGATCCAGGAGTGTGGATAGAGCCTGCCACTCGGAATTATCTGCTATTCTAGGATTTCCTTTCTGATTTTCCTGGTTTAAAAGATCCCCACTAAAAACCTCTTTTTACCTTCCAGTTCTGAAATCATGGACTCATGCTTATTTTTCAGCTTGGTCAGATTCTTGGCTTTTTCTTCCTCTTCTGCTAAGTTTGTCGTCAAGTCACTAATCCTCTCTTCAAGGAGTTTTCGCTCCTTTTGCAGGGGGCGGGGAGAGAAATAAGTGTTAGCTTTTTATTTTCCTACATGATCTATGTTTTATAACAGTTCTATATAAACAGTTGAAAACAAACCCCACATTGTAACCAAATGCAACCTAGGGTTTTAAATGGCCAAGAGAAAATCCTTAATTTCCACTTCTCATCTCCTCACCGTCTGTCCCTCACAGAGGTCTTCACAGAGGTGTTCAAGTGACGGGACCCTTTTTCCATTCTTACCACAGGCCAGCTGGCAAGCCATACCATTCCCCTCTAACTCTTCCTCCCTCTGCAGGTTTCCATATAAATGTCCCTTCCTCCAGGAAGCTTTCCTGAGACCCTGCCTCCACCAACTAGTGTTCTGCTCTTATAAGAGGGAGACCATCTCTTTCAGGGCCCTCAGTACAGTGGTGATCAATGGTTTCTGCAGTCTTACTAGGGTGTAAGCCCTGAGGACAAGGCCACCTGACACAGGGCCTGGGTTATGGGAGGGCCCAGCTAACATCAGCTCCAAGAACTAGCAGGAGCCCCCTCAGTAGGGTGCTTAGTGATTGCTGCTGAGGGTAACCAATGCATCCCAGTTAGCCCAGGGCTCTTCCGCTGTTAGGTCAGCAGGTGCTATCTCCCCCAAACCCCTCAGGCCCTGGAGAAGAGCCTGTCCTGTCTGAGGTAGACTCTGCCTGCCACTCACTTTTGTCAGTTTGTTGTTCTGATCATCCATGACCAGGATGTCATCCTCCAGTTTCTTGATCTTGGCCTCGGCCGTGACCTTCTCCAGTTGGAGCTTCTGCCTGGCGGCTTCCTCCTCCTCCAGCTGTTCCTCTAGGTCCTTGTCAGGAGGGAAAGGGATTCAGAGCCTCACTTAGAACAAAGTCACTGTTAAGGAGCTCTGAAGCTGACACACGAAGGCCAGGCCTGGTAACACTCACACTCTGCAGTCTCCTTCTAAAAGGAGGAAGTAAAAGGCTTGAGTGAGCTACTTTGCTTTGTGGAGCTTCAGTCTCCTTGTCTGTAAAATGGGGATAGTGAGTGCTATAGTGGTTCTGAAGTATGTCCACAAATACCGATACTCATTCTACCAAGAAGTAGAGCTCAGTTCCCCTCACCTTGGACATGGGCTGGGTTCAATGACTTGCTTCTAGCAGACAGAATCAGGAGGCAGTTAGGGAGCATGACTTGAGAGACTGCTCTATGAAAGGTGTTGCAGCCCCCTCCATCCTGGATCACTCTGTGGGCAGCCCACCAGCATGTTGTGAGGACACCCGAGCAGCCCCTGTGCCAAGGAACCTGAGGCCTCCTGCCAACAGCCTCGAGGAAGAGCAACATGGAAATGGATCTACTAGCCCAAGCAAGGCTTCAAATGACTGTGATGTTGGTTTGCACTGTGACTGCAACCTCTTTAGAGATGCTGCACCAGAATCACTCAGCTAAGCACCTCCCAAATTCCTAAATACATGAGACAAAGATTAGTTGCAGCTGCTAAGTTTGGACTGTTTTGTTATGCAGCAATAACTGACTCTTACAACTGCCCTTCACACAAGGTTGCTATCAGGAGATACAGTATCAGCACACAGAAGACAGGGTAGCAGGACAGAATGAGTGCCTGAGACCTGTATTCAAATCCCACTCTAGCTCTGTGGCCTGCTGCAGAAGCACATCCCTTCCGAGCCTTAGCTGCTTCTTCTGTCCAGTAAATGCATGTATCGTCCAGTGCCCGCAGTTGCCTTGGTAGCATGCCTCCTTCCACAGGCAGCCACAGCAATGCCTTACCAGCATCTGCTGGGCCATCTTCTTCCTCTCAGCCTGCAGCTGCTGGCCCCGGTCTTCCTCCTCCTCCAGGCGGGCCTCCATCTCATGCAGGATCTCCTCCAGCTCCTGCTTCTTGGCTGCCAGCCGGACCCGCATCTCTTCAGCCTCTGCATACAGCTCAGTCTCTGCCTGCAGCTGCTCTTGCAGCAGGTTCTTCTCCTCGGCCAGCTGCTCAAGGTGGGGATGGCCAGTGAGTGGAGTCCCCATCCTGCCCTCAGGGCCACGCACAGCCCTCCCCACAGCCCAGCCACATGCCTGCCTGACCGCACCTGTGAGTGCTTCTGCTCCAGCTCCTTGAGCTCACTCTCTGCCTTCATCTGCCGCTCCTTGGTCTTCTGCAGCTCATCCTCCTTGGCCTGCATCTCCTCCTCCTGCCGGGTCACCTGCAGCAGTGGCTTCACCTGTGTACACAGACAGCCGTGTTTTCTTTTTGTGACCAAAGGGATAGGTTCTATCATAGATCTGATCAGTAATTCTAAGCTGGGGACAGTTTTGCCCCCAACACCTATCCAGGGCATTCTGGGCAATGTCCAGAGACGTTGCTGGTTGTAACACTAGGGTGAATGATGCAAATGCCATTGGTGTCTAGTGGATACAGGCCTGGGACATTGCTGAATGTCCCAGAATGTACGGCACAGGCACCCACAACAGAAGATCACTGAGTCCAAAATATTAATAGTGGCAAGGCTGAGGAACTGTTTTGTTGTTTTTGCAGTGCTGGGGATGGAACTCTGGGCCTTAAGCATGCTGGGCAGACACTGTATCACTGAGCCACATCCCCAACTTGAGGAACTCTAAATAGAGCAACAGAAAAGTACTGAAAGAAAGAAGAAAGTCTCCTCCTTTCTCCATCCTAGATCTATCCCAAGAGAGAACTACTGCTGGGAATGGTTATGATTCCCTCCAAGAAGAAAAGTGAAAGAGTCCTGCTGCTGTCTCCTATCTAAAGCATCAAAGCCCCTTGTAAGCTTTCTTCAAAAATAGACTTGAAGCCAAGCCTCGTGACACATACCTGTAATCCCAGCACTCTGAGAGGCCGAGGCAAGAGTTTGAGTCCAGCCTGGGCAACTCAGCACTAAAAAAGGGCTGGGAATGTAACTCAGTGTGAAGGCCCTGAGTTTAATCCCAACTACCAAAAAAAGAAAAGAAAAGAAAAGAAAAAAAAAAAAAAACCCTGAGATTATACTGCCTAGTTTTCATGTTCTGCTTTTATTATTTAAAATCACAAGACAGTTCTTACCCCATACTGTTCATTCCGTCTGCAATCTTTTTTTAGCTAGCCGTCATTTTTTAATAGTTGAAAAATTTTCCATTGAGGGGTGAACTAATCTGCCAAGGATTGGGCATTGAAATGCTGCCATTGTCAATAAGGTCACGAGGAACACCCTTAATCCCTGATTTTCCTTATTTGAGATGGTTTTCAGATGTTGTATCAGTGGGCATGAACATTTCCTAAAAACAGTTAACCCCGTGGTTCTTCACCAGCTTGTCTCAACCCATTTATCCACCCCTGCCTGGCACAAGGAGGCCCTGCTGACGTACACGGTGGCTTTCTTCCTGGGCTTAGCATAACATGCCATTATCTGTTTCTGTGAATGCCTCTTATTGTCTTGTCCCTCAGTTGGCTGGAACATTCATGAGGCCAGGGGACCAGGATGCCTGTTTAGAGTGGCGTCTCCAGTACCTGGCATGTACCTGGCACACAGTAGGCACTTCATAAATACGCATGCCATGAAAAAGCTTTGTGCCAATGTATATGCTCAAAAGCACATCAGGGGAAGTCCTGTTGCTGGGCCTGAGTGTGTCTTGGTGCAACTGCCATACTGCAGCTAGGCAGGCTGCAGGAACCAGTCATGCCCCAGGCCCTTGACCTCCCACAGTGAGGAAAGAATGAAGCATGGGTGGTGTGGTCATCTGTATTATTACTGCTGTGGTCATTGTTTTGGTGCTGGGAATCAAGTCCAGGGTCTCTTGCATGCTAGGCAAGCACTCTACCACTCTACATCCCCAGCGCCCAAAGGAACGTGCTTAGAATAATGAAATTACAGCAGTGAGATCAGGATGGGGGTGGCCAGGGGCCACAGAGGGAAGTGGATATGGCTACGAAAGGGCAACATGAAGGGTGCCTGAGGAGAAAGTGCCCTGCCTCTGCATGAAGGTCAAGGCTAAAACCCACCTGCCCAAAGTGGGAGGCCCTGCTCAGGCCTGGAAAGGTTGAGGTCAAGCTCTCAGCTCCAGACCCACTTTCTACCACCTCTTGGCCCCCATCTAGGGGTTCAATGGGTTCAAGGGTTGGGAGGAGCTCTCGTGGCTTCTGAGAGGGGGATGGGGCCAAGTACTCACTTTGGTGAAAAGCCGCCACCACTGCCAGTTGCGCAGCTTGAGGTAGGCGGCACAGTTCCTCTGAATCACCTTCATGGCTGTCAGCTGCTGCTGCCTCTTGGCAAAGGCCCTGGGGAGAAAGGGGTTGGGAAGCCATGTGGCTCCCCCGTTGCCACAGCATCCTGCCATGCGGTACCCCAACTACTCCCTTCTTGGCGGCTCAGGTCCTTCTGAGCATCACACATGCATATGGTCTGAGCACAGACCTCTTAAATAACCTGAGGCCAAGAGACTTTCTCAGTGGGCAAGGGAGACCCCAGGATGCCCTGGACTCAGCCAGAATCACAACAAAACTTAGAGCACAAATCTATATCCCATCCTTCCCACAGGGATTCCTTATGCCCCTTGTGTCAGCTGAGTTTCTGACAAACCTATTCTGTCCTTGATTGCATTTGATAAATCTTAAACCTTGACACCAAATCAGTACTTTTTTTTTTTTTTAGTACTGGGGTTCAAACCCACGATCTTGCGCTTACCAAGCAAGCTCTTGAACTGCTGAGCTAAATCCCCAGCCTCCAAATCAGTACTTTTAAGGGCTATTGAATGTGAGAAATCACAGAGCAGCAAACACAGTCCTATTTTTTCTGCTTGGCTACCATCTTTGATACGGGTACACTTTTAGAATTGCCCCAGTTATTTTGGAAGTGGGAAGGATAGCAACAGAGAATTTAGTTATGGAACTTAGCAAGTTCGGTCTGTTGTTGGAGAGTCTCCCAGATCTGGTCTTGACCATCTTGGGTCCACATGGCAATGAACAGCTTTGACTCAAGTAGGGTTCCATAGAGGAAGTGTGGCTTGCACCCAGTGATAACATAAGCTTCAGGTAGAGAGCTACTGAACCTGTCCATGCAGTCCTCTTTAGGGTGTGATTTTCATCAAAGAACCTGGGTCCTTATCTAGTCCTCAAGATTCACAGAACAGAGCCATGACTTCCAAGGCTCTGCCTTGTGAATCTCACTTACGCATGGGAGCCATAGCTACAGTATAGCCAAATGCTCTTTCCTTGGATCCTCTGCCCTATACTACCATTTCTGAAATGATAATCAGCCACTGGTCTCAGCCTTTTCCATGAATCATTATTTCACCGACTCCTCATGAACAACTCTGTGGGGTAGAAATGAATTTGTTCTTTTTCCAGTAGAGAAACCTGAGCCTCAGAGATGTACTATAATTTGTTGTAAATTTGCCATCAGCAAATAAGTAGGAAAGCCAAGATCAAACCCAGGTCTAAAACTCCAGCACCTGAGGGCTTCACTTCCTCCATCGCTGCGCTCACAGCTGGTGCATGTGTGTACAGTGGAGGCACTTCTTCCCCTCAACTGAAAGCTGTCATTCAATCAAGGATACATCTTCAAGGAGATGGCTTCTAAGAATCATTAAATTATAACATAGGGCCAGAAAGCCCTCTTGATATTTATGTGTTTGGTCTATTTCAAGGAGTTTTTAGGACATGGGAAGCTGTCTTTACTTTCTGGCCAGATATCCACGACACATGGCCTGGAAAGCCATGATGACATCAGTGATCTTCAAGTCTCGCTCCTCTTCCAGGTGAGCCAGGACCCCGGTGCGGAAGAAGATTTTGCTTTGTCCAATCCTGTACAAGTTGGGGTCGAGTTCCAGGGCTTTGATCTACAGAGGGAAGAGGGAAGAGAAAAGTTTCCATTTTCAACCAGGCCATTTAGCCAGTGGTGACATATGTTGAGGAATGGTCCCAAGAGGTTGGAACCAGATTTCTGGGGGTGGGGGGTCTCGAGTTGGGCTCACCATGAGGATGCAGGCCTGCTTCCCATCCATGAAACCCTTGGGAATAGCATTTGCTGCCAGGATCTCGTAGCTTCAAACACAAGGCAGAAGTCACTAAGCACATCCCCGTCTCTCTTTCCCCCCACCCGTCACCCACTGCCCCAGCGGGCTTACCGTTGGCGGAACTCTTGGAAGACGATCCTGTTGGGGAAGCCCTGGCGGCAGATGCGGATGCCCTCCAGCACGCCATTGCACCGCAGCTGCTCTAGCACCAAGAAGGCATCCAGCTTGCCAGACTGCAATGGCGGAAGAGGACAATGGCCACTGGGCTGGGACCCAGCGAGCAGCAAGCCCCAGACCCATCTTGCCAGGCCACGGGTATTCACAGAGGCACCCGGCATGGCCTGACTGAGAGGTAGGACACCCGTCGTGTGCCTTTGCTGGGTTTCTGTCCCTTTTCGCTGGCACTATTTGTCCCACGATCTCACTTGTACTTGGTGACACTAGCATCCCCTGGTTAGAAACTGGAGCTTCTTCCTCAGAGCGCCTTGGTCAGTTCCTGTCCATCACCCATTCTGTACCTCCTACCTCCCAGATCTCTCCTAATCTGCCCATATTTCCACTGCCACTGTCTCTACTATTGACGTGCCATCTGCCACCTGGACAACCACAGCAGCTTTACACCTGCTCTTCTCCCTCCTGTCCTGCCTCCTCCTCCGGCCCCTCATCCCATCTAAAATATAAACCTGATCACAACTTATTCTGCTTAAACTCCCCCATGGCTTCCTACAAACAGGAGGCCAAGATCTGGTCAGCACATAAGAACTCCATGACTGAGCTGTTACCTACACACATAGTCACACATCTTCCCAATTCCTACCTCACACCACCACGTGAAATGTCCTACCTAGCATTTTCTCGCTTAGACCTTTCATTTCTCACCTCTACACTGTTGTTTTTCCTGGGCCCCTGCTGAGGGTGCCCTTTTCTCACACACCCTTCACCACATTGATGCCTACTGATTCTTCTAGTTTGTGTTCTCTACGAAGCTTTCGCTGAGTCCTGAGGCTGGGGCAGGAGCCCTGGCTCTTTGGTGTTCTTATAATTTATCACCATGATTATAAGCTTGTGCTGGGATCGCCCAGCACCTCAGCACCACTGACATTTAGGATAGGTCGTTCCGCATGGTGGGAGCATACTCTGCATTGCAAGATGTTCAGGAGCCTCCCTGGTCTCTACCCACTAGATGCCATATCAGCCCCTTCCAGTTGTGACAACTAAAGATGTCTTCAATTTTTCCAACACTGTATCCCAAGTACCTGGCACAAATAGCAGCTCAGTAAATATTTACTGGAATAATGAAAGAACAAGTGGATTAATGCCCTCAATAGCCCATAGCTGGACAGTCTGCATATACTACTTTCCTCCCTGGCTGTCTTTTGCCTCCAGGTCCCAAGTTCAGACAACTTTCTACCCCTCCTACCCTGGTTGGCCTCAGTGCCTCCCAGGACCCTTCCCCACAGTCCCCCGAAGACATCTCTGGGCAACATCCCAACCACTCTGGGCAGCCCTGGGCCAGGAACCTGGGAGCAGGGGCCTCACCCTCTTCTCATGGTTGGGGATGATGCAGCGCACAAAGTTGGGTGTGGTATTGCGCAGCGTGGTCATCAGCTTGCCCAGCTGCTCCTTATACAGCTGCCCCACTGTGCGGAACATTCCTTTCTTGGTTTTGGAGGCACTGGGCATCGAGCTCTCTGTCATCTTGGCCATCTGGTCCAGACCCACGATCCGGTCCACTGGGAGACACATCAAGTGTGGCGTCAGCGTCCCACCCAGCCAGGGGCCCTCCACCCTGCAACCACCGGAGGACTTGGCCCACAAGCGGCAAGCAAGGATCTGATGGGGAATGTTTTCTGCGAGACTCCAGGTACTCTCTTGGAAGGTACCACCCCATCTTCTCCTCTGACAACCAATGCTTTCACCTCCAGCAGGAGTAGAGGGATGCATGGGAGGTGAGTTTCCAAATACTGTCCATGCGGGAAATCCAGAGAGTGTCTGAGTGACAAAAAAGGCAAATCTCCCCTGCTTTTGCCATGGAAGCTTGGGAGTCAATCCTGTCCTTGCTTATGACTCACTGAGTAACCCTGGTGGCAGTAACAGCATCTGCCCCTTAGGGCTGGAAAAGCAAACGAGATATGCAAAGTGCTTATCTCCTTGTTGACCTTTAATCCGCCTTCTATCCACAAATATTTAGTGAGAACCTACCATATACCAGGCTTTTAGGATACATTATGAATCACGCAAAGACCCTTCCCACATAGCTTATAGCCCATGGGAGGACACAGACACTGATCATGTAAGCATATACTATTTCAAGTGTAATGTGTGCTTAGGAAAATAAAGAAGGTGCCAGGTATGGTTGGTGGCACATGCCTATAATCCCAGAAATCTGGAAGGCTGAGGCAGGAGGATGGCAAGTATGGTCCTGGGAATTAAACTCATGACCTCAGGCTTGCCAGGCAGGCACTGTGACGCTGAGCTATATCACGGGCCCAGAAGACAGCAAGTTTGAATCCAGTCTGGGAAACTTAGTGAATTAGTAAGATCCTGTGTCAAAAATTTTTTAAAATAAAAATTAAGGTGCGAGGTTGTGAGTTCAATCCCAGGTGCCGCAAATAAATAAATAAATAAATAAATAAAATTAAAGAAGGATAATGGGGAGAGATGGGACTCTCCATTAGACAGGGTGATGGGGGAGCTGTCTGTTTGATTAGCTGATATTTGAGCAGAGACCAGAAACAAGTGAGTGACCACATAGGCATCCAGGGTACAAATGTCCTGGGCATAGGGTGTAGCAAACACTCAGAGATAGGACGCTGGCACATTAGTCAGTGCTCAACAAAGTGGGCACTGGTGGTATTTTTATTACTACACGGGTTCTTTTTCCTCCAGAATGGAATGAGAGACTCCCGCCAGCCCAGGAGGTGCTGCATACACCAAGCCCCGCCCTCTGGCCTTGAACTGCACCAGTGCTACACCTGCATGCAGATTCCATGCATTAATAACTCTTTGTTTGACGGTCCGTCCCACAAGTCTGCAGGCTCTGTGAGGAAAGGGCCCAGCCAGGCTCATCAGGAGACCTGGCAGGAGGTTTACCCAGGTCAGATGCTGTGGATCAGGCCCAGGCCCTGACACAGGAATGACTTCTGTCACTGCTGGCAGAGTTGGCCATGCCCTAAATAAGGGAGGCCAGTCCTGAAACTGCAGGCCCAAGAGTGGCATGTGTTACGGGACTAAGGGCCAGAGCCAAAGCAGCAGAGTCCCCAGCTCTGACAGTGACCACAACTGCACTTCACACAGACTGTGTGCTCTCTGGTTCTCAAAGGCAGCCAGAGAGAGATCCCCAGACCAATGGCAATGTGTTAGAAATGCAGATTCCCAGGCCCTTCCTTCCTTACTGACTCAGTGTCTGCGGAGGAAGCAGGGTTTAGCAGGGGATCCTGAAGCTGGCTCCAGTATGAGCACCACTGGTCTAATTTAACCCTCATGAACGGCTTAAGTGAGGCAGGAACTGCTGTGGTCTTCCCAGTTTACTCATGAGGACACTAAAGTTTAACCAAGTCAAGTGACTTATCTAAGACTTCACAGCTAGTACATGGCAGAGACTGAATGAAGTGAAGTCCCGAACTCGAGCTGGGACAAAACTGTCCCAACTCACCATGCCTGGAACACTATTTCCTGCCATGACTGTCTAATCCTGACTGCTGGACCTTCCCAATTGGATTTAGGCATGGGGTGGCGGGGTTCAGCTGCCACATGGAGTAAGAGAGTGACTGTTTCAGCATGATGTTGCCAGCCCATTCCAACATGGCGCTGTCTCTACCCCCATGCGCAGGCGGATGATTCCCAAATCGGGGGTCATTGGGAAGAGGTGGAGAACCAGGGCATTTGACCCTCAGTGGGGAGGGCCTCACCATCCTTCCACAGGTCAGCCACAAACTTGTCTGAGGAGGCGTTGAGGAGGGAGGTCACATTGTCGTTCAGTGGGTCCATGTTTTTGGTCAGCCAGGCGCTTGCATTGTAGTCCACCTGTCAAGAGCCACCCCATCAGTTAGGTACCCCTGCTTTTGTCAGATAATAAAGGCAGAGATCAAGTCCTCCCCATCTCCTCCCAGGTCTTTTGAGGTCAGAGAAAAAATTACATTTGTGGCGGCCATGATGGATCTCCACAGACACCAAGAAGAGACCAACAGATCAGTACAGTACTTTCAAGGACTCTGTGCACAACAGGACACCAACAGACGGTAGCACTGCCGGGAGGGCCACTGTGTTCCACACACCCTCCTAGCTATCCTCTCCTTGGGCATTCCCCTCCCCAGAGCCTGGCACAAGACCTGTGAGTTCAGAAAAAGCTAAAGAAGTGTCAAATGGTGGCAAGGTCCTCCCTAACCTCCACCTCACCCAGAAAAGGCTTGACAACAATCTTAGCTTTAAAATTAAGTGTGGGCTCTTCTTTCCCACACTATGATAAGCATTATATTTATAACAGGAAGATTTTGATATGTGGATGTACAGAAAAAGGATATCTAAGGCTCCTGACTTGAATACTGAGAGTAACCAAGGTCTAAATTTGATTACTTTGACTATGAAAAGAAAGAAATGGATAATGCAGATCTAGTGGGTTATTATGGGATATTGTTACAGTGATGGATGGCTAGGCCTGATCTGAGAAATCCATTCTAACTTTAGGAAAATTAAAATATTATCTCTGTATGATTAAAGGAACATGTACTCCCTTGGAAGATAAGGTGGGAGTTGGGAGATTTTTTGGAAAATAGCCCAGAGGAGCGATATTTTCAGTTTGGTGAGCCTTCAAGCCTCTGTCACTGCTACTCAGCACTGTCCTCATGGCTTAAAAGCAGCTGCAGTATGTAAACAAATGGGCATGGCTGTGTTCCAATAAAACTTTATTTACAAAAACAAGCTGTGGCCATATTTAGCTTTTGGGCTGTAGTTGGCTGGTGTTATCTGTCCCCATGAGTCAGTGGAGATACTGGGGAGTCAACAAAATAATTCTGTAGGCCAGACTAAACCATGTCTTTTCTATGCTGTCTAGGATACTTGGGTGCCACAAGGCAAGATCCTCTGCACTAAAAACTAAAACGTAATGATGATGATAAATAATGACAAGGATGACAGCTATCATGAGTTCCCCCAGATGAAACAGGCTGGCAGTGGTAGGGAAATTTCTGTTAAACCCAAGAGTAGACCTGTTGGTCATCTGGTTCCGGTTGGACCTTCCTGTTGGGTCTAATTTTGTAGCAGAGAGGATTTAGAGTCTATCCAAGAAAGGACAGTCTCGTCACCAGGGTTGAAATCTATTAGAGAAACTAAAACTCATCCCTCAATTGATGCTTAGACACACAGAGGATTTGGTTGAGATTTGATTTGCTGCATGACTTTGGGATTCCTAGCCAGTCCCAGGCGTCTGCTGCCCCCAAATTATTCCCACTCTGCCCATGCACCCAGGTTCCCCCGGACAGAGTACGCCCTGGGCCTGCTGGCTGGTACCTTCCCCGCGTAGTGGATGATGGAGAATTCAGTTTTGTCTTTGAGCTGCTTGGGCTTCTGGAACTTGGGGTGGTTGCCCTGCTCGGAGCACAGCTTTTCCACGAAAGACTTGTCGGTGGCTTTGGGGAACCAGCACTCCTCATCCAGCAGGGCCAGCACACCAGGAGGGTTGTTCTATGGAAGACAAGTAGGGCAGGGTCCCAGTGAGACCAGAGGTTCCCCCGGGCTTCAGGCTCACCAGGAAGAGCCTGCCACCAAAACAGTGTACGGGCAGCCCCAGGCTGTTACCCACATCTAAGATGGGCTGTCGCCCGCATTACCACAACTCCCAGAATCCTCAAAGTACCCTGAGGACAATGAACAGACTGCGGTGGGGGTGAGGGTGGGGTAGAGAGGGCAGACACCAAACCACCAGGACGTGTGTACCGCTGCCCTCTTGTGGGCAACACACGGCATGACAAGGTTGCAAGTCTTGGAGAATTTGTTGCTTTGTTTCCTTATAAATTCACCCATAATTTCTTTCAGTAAAGCATTTCCTTGTGGCTGGGAGGGTCTAAGCTAAAGTGCCAAGAGCATCACCAAATCTGCATATGCCATTCACCCTGATGGAATGGTCCTTTTTGGACTCAACCTGAGAGTTTGCTGACTGCTTCATCCAAAGCTGGCCTTCCCAAGTCACTTTTCATGGTGGCCTTATGAGGAGTTTTAGTTGCACAGTTTGTCTGGTTTCACAGTCTGTTCCTCCAGGAGAGAAGAGCCCATGTCTGTCTCATTCACAGTTACATCCCCAGACCCTAAGGAAGGAGCCCAGCGTATAGTAGATGCTCAGCAAATATTAGCTCAGCCAGCGAGCTTGGCAGTGCGCCACTGTAAACCTAGCACCCTGGGAGGCTGAGGCAGGAGGATTGCAAGTTTGAACCCAGCTGGGCAACCTAGCAATTTAAAAAGACCCTGGCTCAAAATAAAAAAAATAAAAAAGGATTGGGGATGTAGCTCAGGACAAAGGCTCAATAGCCAATACTACAAAATCATTATTTTCATCATCATCATCATCATCTGTCAACCATTAATCGTTTACCTACTATAGTTCTGGGAGTTTGGGATATATCAGTAAATAAAATGAAGACTCCAGTCTTTGGGAAGGAACGAACGGGAGAGGAGAAGGGAAAGGAAAAGAAGCAAAGGAAGAAAAGGAGGGGGACAGAATAAAAAATACCTTTGGGTTAATACAAGTGTGAGCTCACAAAGTCACAGTTTACTGCTTGTCAGGGCTTGGAGATGGGGAGCAGAGCACGCAGAGGGGGTGGCTCCGCGTGCGTCCTAGCCAGGCAGCACATGCGCACTAATCCCCTCCCCCCCCCACCCCGTCCCTCACCGGGCGCTCGATGAGCTCGATGCAGGGCTGCAGGTCGAGGCCGAAGTCTATGAAGTTCCACTCGATGCCCTCGCGCTGGTACTCCTCCTGCTCCAGGATGAACATGGTGTGGTTGAACAGCTGCTGCAGCTTCTCATTGGTGTAGTTGATGCACAGCTGCTCGAAGGAGTTCACCTGCACAGGCGACATGGGGTGGGGTGAGCACCTGGGAGGGAGTCACAGGGCTGTTCTGCGTCTCAGCACCCGCCCAGGGGCCCCGGGAAGGTTCCTAGCAAGAGTGACGTGGGCCACTCCCTGGCCTCGCATAGAGATCACGAGAGGCATGTTCTCACCCTTTCACAGAGAGGGAAATGAGGCTCAGGGTCAGAGGAATTCTGCTGTGGACATCTTTGGTGGACATCACTCTCATGACTTTCTCTGACACTTCCTCGAAGCATGGGAGTGTGACACAGTAACCAGCTGTGCTACAAGAAATACTGCAAGAGCTTCAAGGTAGTACTCGGCTTGGAAGTGACCAAGTAACTTGGAGTCAGTGAGACTCTTAATCCAACATTTTGGTTGGAATTGTTAGGGAAAAAATGTCCTTTTTTTTCCTGCCAGCGTCGCCAAGAGACTTTATGGAGCTGTGGCCAGCATCTTGCCACCACGAAGGGACAACCACTTGAGGATGGAACCAGTGTGGGGAGGCAGAGGAGTGACGACAGATGAGGTCCTGTCTCTAGGAGCCAGCAGGACCTCCGGCTGTCTGAGTCACACAGATCAATGCATTCTCTATTGGATTTTTGTCTCTCATGTGCTCAAGTTTCTAACCTTAACTAGATAGCTTCCTACTCTAAAGTATCCGACTGCATGCTTTTCTCCATAATATAATGATTTCTCTAAGGAGAAGCCTCATCTCAGAGGACCATAATTGTAGCTGTCATGATCTCACCAAGCTTACCTCAAAGATCTCAAATCCAGCAATATCCAGGATGCCCAGGAAGGAAGCTCCTTGCCGATGGGTCTTATCCAGGGCTTTGTTGACGCGGGTGAGTATCCAGCGGAAAAGGCGCTCATAGGTGGCCTTGGCCAACGCCTCTATAGCAAAGTCAGCCTGAAGTGGCAGCAAGGTGACACAGTTATTCCCAGTAAGCTGTATTTCCGCATGAGCCAGTCTGGAGTTTAGAGTTTTCTTCTCCCCCTACCTTTAATCATTCCTTTAAAAAGTAGATCAACTCTACAACCAGCAGATAAGCAATAAAAGTGGTCAGACCTAAGGAGTGTGTGTGTGGATAATGAAATATTCTCAGGCAGGGAGACTCTAGAAGCTGTTCCCTCCCAGGATCACTTAGGGGCAGTCAGTCATTTCCGCAGGTAAATCTCTAAGGCCAGACCTTGTACTTACAACTAAGATATCAAGGTAAGGTCATGAGTGAGGGACTTTGCTGTTCTTGTTTAGCAGTGTGTCCTCAAAACCTGACATGGGACTGAGAGTATTCTACTACTGGATGGATGAGGGATAAAGAGAAAATGGATGGATAAATAGGGAAGAAGGTAGGTAGGTGGATGAGTGAATGGATGAATATGTGGATGGGTGGAGGGATGGATGGTTGCATGGGTGGACAGGTGAATAGATGGATAAGGGGATAGATGACATTGGGTAGATGTTGGATGTGTCTGGGTGGATGGATGAATGGGTGGATGAAGGGATGATGATGGATACATCACTGGACTGATGGGTGGATAGGTGGGTGTATGATTAGATGGGTAGATAGATGAATGATGCATGGATGGATGGACAAGTGGATGGACAGATGGAACGTCCTACTGGAATACATGTCAAAAGCATTATTACCTGTTCCTTTGTCTGAGCTTTCTGTACCACATCCCGTCCAACTTTGATACGTGGGGTTAGGATGGATCTGGTAAAATCTGTCACATTAATTCCCACAAGGTGGCAAACTTTCTGAGCAGCTAGAGGAGAAAAGAAGCATCTTGAGTGCATCACAAAAGAGGAGGCCCAGAAAGGAAGGCACCCTACCCCATGGACATGTGTGATCTGTGCACCCATGGGCTGCTCTTGGAGAAGGGAGGCGTAGGGTGGTGAACCCAGCCAGAGTGAGTTCTAAAGGCCACAGTCATTGGTGACCTCATCCTTAGTTTTTGCTAAGAGGCAATACCAGGGTGGGCTGGAAGTATGTCTTAATGTGGGGCTTAGGGTCAGGAAGGTCTCGGAACAAGTGCTGGTTCCCTTGCCACCTCCAAATCATGTGACTATAGCTAAGGTATTTAATGTCCTGAGGTCTTGTTTTTCTTGGCTTTGTAAGGGTCGGCAATTGGGTTCCTTGTTGGGTCATCAACAGGATGAGGTGAGGGAAGGTCTATAGAGGGCCTGATGTAGTAATTATTCAGTAAATGTTTGCTCCATTGTTCTAGGACATACACCTCAGCATTGTGTGTATGGGAGTGTGTGGGAATTGCATGAAATGGAGAACCAGATAGTAGTTATGGGGAATGGTCTCTCTCTTTCTCTCTGTTCTCAGCTGGGGCTGATTATGTCCCCACAGGACATTGGGCCATGTCTGGAGACATTTTTGGTTGTCACACTGGGAGTGGGCATATTGGAGAAATGACCTAGACGATGATAAGTATTGAGAAAAAAACACAAGGTGTAGATTTATGTAATTGCAAGCCCATCTACATTGGTCAGATACCCATCTGCGAGCATGTAAAA
>RJWM01012833.1:0-55265 GCA_004363535.1 Dasyprocta punctata | reverse complement strand
CCCCCTTTTTCCTTCCCAATTATTTTTGCTCTTTGAGTGTTTTTTACCCTTACCTAGTATTTATTATAGATTTTGGATCATACATACTTTTTCCATTTCCTACACTAGGGAGACAATACGGCATTTACACACGTGAGTTTGATTTATCTCACTTATGAGTATGGTCTCAAGTCGTGTCCATTTACTTATAAAAGTCTCAATGCAATCTTTCTTAATAGCTGAGTAGTACTCCACTGTATAAAAATACCACATCTTTTTTATCCATTCTTTGATTGATGGGCACTTGGGTTGTTTCCAAGATCTGGCTATTACAAATTGGGTTGCTATAAAAATGGGTGCACGGATATCACTGTGGTATGATGTTTTCAGTTCTTCTGGGAAAATGCCCAGAAGTGGGATAGCTGGCTTGAATGCGATCTCTAATCCTAGCTTCTTGAGGAATCTCCACACTGACTTCCACAGTGGTTGCACCAGTCTACACTCCCATCAACAGTGGAGAAGAGTTCCTTTTTCCCCACAGTCCCTCTAGCATTTGTTGTTGCTTGATTTTTTAATCTTGGCCATTCTTTCTGGAGTGAGATGGAATCTCAGTGTTGTTTTAATTTGCATTTCCCAAATGACCATTGATGTTGAACATTTTTTCATATATTTATTTGCCATTTGTCTTTCTCTGACAAGTGTGTATTCATCTCAGATGCCCATTTTTGGATTGGGTCCTTGAATTTTAGGGACCTGATTTCTTTTAATTCTTTATACATTTTAGATAGAAGTCCTTTGTCTGATGGACAATTGGCTAAGATATTTTCCCACTTCGTGGGTTTTCCTTTCACTCTGTTGGAGATTTCCTTTGACATGCAAAAACTTTTTAGTAAGATGAGATCCCAGTTGTTGATTCTGGGAAGTGTTTCCCATGCAATTTCATTTTTGTTCATGAACTCTCTGCCTACTCCTATGTCATCAAGATTTTTACCTACTCTGTCTTCTAGTAAGTTTAGTGTCTCTGTTTTAATATTCAGATCTTTGATCCATTTTGACTTTACTTTAGTGCATGGTGATAGACATGGATCTAGTTTTAGTTTATGGCATATAGAAAGCCAGTTTTTCCAGCACCATTTGTTAAAGAGGCTGTCTTTCTTCCAATGTACATGTTTGGCCCCTTTGTCAAAGATGAGGTGGCTAAGTGTGTTTGTAGTTGTGGCTGTATCATCTAATCTATTCCATTGATCTTCAGGTCTGTTTTGACTCCAGTACCATGCTGATTTTATCACAGTAGCTTTGTAGTATAGTTTCAAGTCGGGGATTGTGATGCCTCCTGCCCTCCCTTTGTTGCCCAGAATTGTCTTTGCTATTCTAGGTCTTTTCTGGTTCCAGAAGAATTTCAGGAATGCTTTCTCTAGCTCTGTGAGGTAGGCAAGTGGTATTTTGATTGGGATTGCACTGAATCTGTGTAACAATTTTGGGAGAATGGCCATTTTCACGATATTTATTCTTCCTACCCATGAACAGGGAATATCTTTCCATTTTCTGAAATCCTCTTCGATTTCCTTTTTCAGAGCAATGTAATTTTCATTGTATAGATCTTTTACTTCCTTTGTTAGATTGATTCCTAAGTATTTCATTTTTTTGGATGTTATAGTGAAGGGTGTGGTTTCCCTTATTTCTCTCTCAGTGACTTTGTTGTTTGTGTACAGGAATGCTATAGATTTTTGAGTGTTCACCTTGTATCCAGCTACATTACTAAATTTAGTTATTACTTCTAAAAGTCTTCTACTGGATTTTTGGGGGTCTTCTATGTAGAGTATTATATCGTCTGCAAATAATGATAATTTCACTTCTTCCTTTCCTATCCTTATTTCCTTTATTTCTTTCTCTTGTCTAACTGCTCTGGCTAGTATTTCCAGAACTATATTGAATAGGAGCAGTGATAAGGGACATCCTTGTCTTGTTCCCTATTTTATGTTGAAAGTTTTCAGTTTTTGTCCATTTAGTAAGATGTTGGCTGTTGGTTTATGATATATGGCTTTTATCAGGTTGAGGTAGAGACCATCTATTCTGATTTTCTGTAGGGTTTTTATCATGAATGGGTGTTGGATTTTGTTGAAAGCTTTTCCTGCATCTATTGAGATGATCATGTGGTTCTTGTCCTTGGCCCTGTTGATATGGTGGATTACATCTATTGATTTCTGTATGTTGAACCATCCCTGCATTCCTGGGATGAATCCCACTTGATCATGATGTATAATCTGATAACCTGCTGTATTCTTTTTGCCAGTATTTTATTGAGGATTTTTGCATCTACATTCATTAGGGAGATTGGCCTGTAATTTTCTTTTTTGGTTGGGTCTTTCTCTGGTTTTGGTATTAGGGTAATACTTGTTTCCAGGAATGAGTTAGGGAGACTTGCTTCCCTTTCAATTTCATTGAAGAGTTTGAAGAGTGTTGGCATTAAGTGTTACCTAAATTTCTGGTAGAATTCAGCAGTGAACCCATCAGGGCCCAGGCTTTTCTTTGTTGGCAGGGTTTTAATTACATTTTCAATTTCATTAGCTGCAATTGGGTTATTCAGCAGTTTTACGTCTTCTTGATTCAGCTTTGGTAATTCATAGGTTTCTAGGAATCTGTCCATTTCTTCTGTGTTATCAAATCTATGTGAGTAAAGATTTTCAAAGTAGGTGTTGATGATCTTCTGTATTTCCACAGGGTCTATACTGATTTCACCCTTTTCATTTCTTATTGCATGAAACTGAGTTTTTTTTTCCTCTTTTAATAAGGTTGGTAGGGGTTTATCAATTTTATTTACTCTTTCAAAGAACCAACTCTTCGATTCATTAATTCTTTGTATTGTTTTCTTAGTTTCAATTGCATTAATTTCTGCTCTAATCTTAATAATTTCCTCCCTTCTTTGGGCTTTGGACTTGACTTGCTCTTCTTTATCTAGAAGTTTGAGGTGCAGCATTAGGTTGTTTATGTGTGTTCTTTCTGTTTTTCTGATGTGAGAGTTTAGTGCTATAAATTTCCCTCTGAGGACTGCTTTCATTGTGTCCCACAGGTTCCGGTAATTTGTATTTACATTTTAATTCAATTGTAGATATTGTTTAATTTCTTCTGTGACCCATTGGTTATTTAGGAGAGTATTATTTAATTTCCATGTGTTTATGCAGTTATTGTAGGTTTTTTTGTCATTCATTTCCAATTTTACTGTGCCATGATCAGATAATATGCATGGAATTATTTCAGTACCTTTGCATTTACTTAAGCATGTTTTGTGGACCAGTATATGATCTATTTTAGAGAATGACCCATGTACAGCTGAGAAGAATGTGTATTCTGATGTTGATGGGTGGAATACTCAGTATACATCTACTAGGTCCATTTGTTCACAAGTTTGATTCAGTTCTGTGATTTCTTTGCTGATTTTTTGTTTGGTTGATCTGTCTGTCTGTGACAGTGGGGTGTTATAACTGTATTATTGTTTATTTGGTTTTTCATGTTTATTAAGAATTGTCTTACATATTTGGGTGCTCCCATATTCGGTGCATATATATTTATGATTGTAATCTTTTCCTCTTGAAGTTTTCCCCTCACAAGTATGTAGTGACCTTCTTTATCTCTTTTGATCATTCTCGGTTTGAAGTTTGCATTGTCTACAAACATAATAGCTACCCCTGCTTTTTTCTGGGTTCCTGTTGCATGGAGTATTGCTTTCCAGCCTTTGATTTTTAGTCTGTGAATCTCCTTTTGAGTGAAAAGTGTTTCTTGTACACAGCATATTGTTGGGTTTTGTTTCTTAACCCACTTTGCTAGTCTATTTCTTTTTATTGGTGAGTTGAGACCATTTACATTGATTGATATAAGTGATATGTACTGGCTCATCCCTGTCATGATATCTTTCTGTTGTTGGTTTTCTACTTTTTGTGTTTAATTATTTGCGCTGCATAGTGGTTTCCTTTTGTTGTTATTCTTAAGAGTGTAGCTATCTTTGTCTCTTTCTAGAATGTCTTTCAGTACTCTTTGTAGTGCTGATTTGGTGGCCATAAAGTTCTTCAGTTGTTCTTTGTCGTGAAGGTATCTTATTTCTCCATTAATTTTTAAGGATAGTTTTGCAGGGTACATCAATCTGGGTTGAAAGTTGTTCTCTTTCAGGATTTGAAATACTTCACTCCAAGCTCTTCTTAACTTAAAGGTTTGTGTTGAGAAGTCTGTCATGATTCTGATAGGCTTTCCTTCATAGGTGATCTGTTTCTTTTCTCTGACAGCTTTTAGTATTTTTTTCTTGTGCTGTATTTCTGATACCCTTATTACTACGTGTCTGGGTGGAGATTTATTTTGGTTATGGTTAATTGGGGTTCTGTATGCCTCAGTTACCTGTATTTCAGATTCTCTTCCCAAGTTTGGAAAGTTTTCTGCTATTATTTCTGTGAATAGTCTTCGCAGGTCATTGGTATTGACCCCTGCTTTTTCATTTATGCCTATTAATCTTATGTTTTTTCTCTTGGCATCCTCTTGCAGCTGTTGAATTGTTGCTTCTTGGTTCCTTACTATTTTTAAGAGATCTTTTCTTTCATGGCCATGATCTCCCATGCTGTCTTCAAGATCTGAGATTCTATCTTCAGCTTCATTCAAGCGGTTTTTCACACTTTCCATGGAATTTTTCATTTCCTGCATTTCCCCTTGCATCTGTTTCATGCATTCTGTTTGTGTCTTGTATTGTTCTAAGTTTTGATAATTTTCTTAAGTTCTTCTATTTTTTTATCTTGCTGTACTTTATATATACACAACATTTCTTTAATAATGATTCTCATTTCATTTTTTAGCTGAGAGAATATTTCTGATTTGAGTTTCTCTATAGCTTCATCGAGCTGTTTCTTTACTGCATTTTCTATCATTTCAGAAAGTTCAGTTGTATGACTCCCTGTGTCTTCCATTTCAGTGTCTCTTTGTTCTCAGTGGGCTGGGGGATTGAGACTGCCTCTTGGTCTTTTGTTTTGTCATTTTCTTCTAGAACCTGTGTGGCTCTGTGTCTTGCGAGGCTGACTAGGCATTCCCCTGGTGGGTCGCGCTGAGTTGTGGGACCCGGTAGAGCTGGATCTTGTGCGCAGCTAGTGAGGGCGCACTCCCGGAGTGTGCAGGTGGAATCTCCACCTTACTGGGTGGGGGCCAAGGCCTCCTGGTTCCAGGCAGCTAGGCAGAGCGTACCCCGGAGTGTGGTGCCACCTGGACTCTGAGTCTGGCTGCAAGGAGTTCAGGTGTACCAGGCAAGCCTGGGCGAGTTTCAGGCCTACAGTGCCAGGGCCTTGTGCCTGGCTGGGCAGGTCCACGACAGCTAGGACCCAGTGTGCAGGCCGCCCTACTGAAGAATGGAGCTCACGTGCACCCTGCGTGTTGGTGGAGAGAGCCCAACCTCTCCAAGGCCCTGTAGCTATGCTAGTCAGACCCTGATGAGCAGCTCTGGGGTCCTGGACTGGGCTGGGCTCAGTACCTCTGTGTCCTGCGAGGCTGGCTGGGCATTCCCCCTGGTGGGTTGCACTGAGTTGTGGGACTGGGTAGAGCTGGATCCTGTGTGCAGCTACTGAGGGTGCCCTCCCAGAGTGTGCGGGTGGAGCCTCCACCTTACTGAGTGGGGGCCAAGGCCTCCTGGTCCCAGGCAGCTAGGTGGAGCGCACCCTGGAGTGGCCTCATTGTTTTGTCTGATTTTATTCTGTTTTGTTTTGTTTTGTTTGATTGTTATGTCTGATGGTATGGACAGCTATTTTGATGATAACAAGAGGCATTATGGTAGCCATGGTCGATTTCCTAATATCTTGTTTTGAAGTCCTGTATGGCTTTCATTGTTTTATTTTGATTGGCTTTATTCTGTTTCCTTTTGTTTGGTTTTATTTTACTTAAAAAAAAGCACAAAAAACAAAACAAAAACACATTTCATCAACAATGCAACAAAATGTCTAGTTTCTGTTTGAGGTAAAACATGAGATAATTTTCAAACATTAATAAGGTAAGAAAATATAAAATTGAAAGCACAAACTCATAATACTTATGTTTCAAAAAAGACAGTGAACTTCTAAATTTTTTTAATAAAGGATGCTATTAGCTTATCTCACTAGATCCACAAATACTTTAAAAGCAAGCTTTTACACATTTACTCTGTTACCTGATTACTTTGTTCCAGGACACAGATGAGTCTTTCTTGCTAAAAGCCGAATTCAAAGAATAACTTTAGTGAGTCTTAAGCAGAACATACAAGATCATGTACAAAATGGTGAATATCTGTTTTGTTTTGTGTTTCTTGAGTCATGCTCTCATTAGGTAGTTCAAACTAGCCTCCAATATACTATGTAACTCAGGCAGTGATCCTCTTGCCTTTAGTCTCTTGAGTGCTGGGATTACAGGTGTGCACCACTATGCCTGCCTTATTATGTATTTTTTAAAATTAATTTTATTGGTACACTTTTGATATTCACAATGATCACATTCATCATAGGGAATTTGTACCTGTACATAGCATATCGATATTTTTAGACATATATTTATATATTAGAAGTCATGAATTGGGAGCTAACAGACTGTATACAGTCTGCAGAATGTGCTACTTGGCTCATATAATGCTAGTAAAAATTCTGAGTTCTTTTTCTAACATGTAATATCTAGGAGAACACACACAGAAATCCATAATGTTGATTTCTAGAACATCCTGGAAGATTGGGTTCATATTCTTATATGACAGGAAATGGACAGCTTGAGTAATGATCACATTTAAATGGAAGAATGACACTGCCACATTACCCACTAGGGGGCCAACATCAAACTCTTGTGTGACTTTTGTAGGTCCTGGAGTTTGACAGTTTCAGTATGTGAGTTTGTGTGTGTGTGTCTGAGTGTGTAAAAATATATACACACACAATGTCCCTTGATTCTGTGAGCTTGTGATCACATGTATACAAATATCAACACATAGATTCAGATAATTGAAAAATATTTAAAATCATGACAATGTTTTATAAATAGTCATTTGATAGCAAGATATAAGTAACTTTTTGAAGCAAATATCTGTAATTTTGAATTAAATGGAAAGATGTTTTTCAGATCTTAATATATGTTTATCAAAATCAAGTATTTATGGTTGGAAGAAACATAACATCTAGTTCACTTCATTTAAAAAATAAAACAAACAAAAAACCCAGAGGCTTAAAAAGCTGCATACACATCAAAGGGCTAGGATAAAAATCTTTTGTCTCCAAGTTCACACTTTGAATAATATGACAGCTAGAATTACAATTTTAGCAAACTTAAAACCTGTAAGACTTCATATATTTAACTGTTAGTAGTTCACAAGTATGGGAGAAACTGTCTATAATTTGGCATTTATGAAATCTAACAGACAATTTACATACAAACAGTAAAGATTACTATTGAACTACATTTAACAATAGGATTCTTTATAATATACAGTCTAAAATAAAATAGAAAAGTATTAATATAAATATTTCATATTTCACAAAACTTGGAAGTTATAAAAACTTTCACATATATGACCTTACTTGAGCCTCACAAATTTCCATAATCCCGTAATTCCATTTTCAGATGATATTTCTAAAAATCAGACAGTACTGCAATGTTTACAGGTTAAGAAGACAAATAAAGATTAAATAAATAAAAAAGAAAACAGAGATGGAATAAAAACAGAAGAAAATCAGCTGAGTATGATACCCTAGAAGCTAAGTAAAACCCAGTATTTTAAGGAGGAGGGGAGTGTTCAAGTGTGTCACATGTAACTGACAGGTCAGATGACCTAAGTATGAATGACTAGATTACAGAATTCATTTGTGGTTATGATAAAAACAATTTTGGAAAAATTGTGGAGGTGCAGACCTGACTAGAGTGAATTGGAGGTATTTTTCTAAGATCAAATACAGAAACTGGAAGAACAAGAGCAAAAAGCCTTTTAAGAGTTTTTCTGTAGTGAGGGTGTGGGTGGATCAAGCAAATGAGGCCAGAAGAATGTTGTTGTTTAGCTTTCTTAAGATGGGAGAAATACTATTTTAGTAGCCTTGATCAGAAGAACCTCCTGGAGAAAGAAAAACTGGTAATGCAGAGAAGGGAGAACTGCTAGAGTAATATTCTAAAGAGGTAATATTCTAAAAGGGGACGAGATCTGAGGCAGAAGCAATGAAACTGGCTTAGACGAGGGCATGGAAGATTGTAGAAATAGGACAGAAGATAAGCATGTGAGTCCAGATACAGAAGGATAGTAGATGTGGTGTAAGATCTTATAGTATTTTTTTCTTTTTTTTCTTTTTGGTACTGGGGATTGAACTCACAAACCTGCGCTTGTCAGGCAGGTGCTTATGCCGCTGTGCTAAAACCCCAGTGCAATATTTTTTTCTTATGGTCCATTTTCTCAATGGAAAAAGAATAAGGTCATTAACTGAGAATAAGGATGGAGGCAACAGAATAGGAGACAAATTATCAGACATTATTAAAGGCCAGATTAATAGTGTGATGTAAAAGGCTGGGTATTTTCTGAAACCACACTCAGATGGGATAAGACAAAGAGTCTGAGTAACCAGAAAGATGGTTTTATCAAGTGAGAGAGGTAAAGGACCAGACGGTCAGTGATGATAATAATGGGATACTAATGTAAGATAGATTAGGTAGAAAGAAAGGACATGAAGGGGAGAGAAACAGGGAAGAGGTCTTATGATTAATGTTTGGAATCTTATTGATATCAAAGGATTGTTGGAATGACTATAGTAAGTTCAAGAGGGAACTGGAGGTACAGTATTTGGCTAAGACAAAATATAAAAATTAGAAGTGAACTGAAAAGAAAGGAAACAATAGACAAACACAGAAGTTTACACTAAAATTTATAAAGAGGTGGTAGCTCCGGTAATGATTAGGTCATGAGTTTAAATTTAGGAGTTCCTGAGGCAGAGAATGGCTAGCAGAGTCTGACCTTGAACATATGCTGATCTTTACATACTTTTTACTCCCTTCTTCTTAATTCTAAAACTCATTTCTTTTTTTATCATATTGTTTCCCTCTTCATTGATACGAGAGCTCATAGGTTTCTATTTTAAATGTGACTCAAAAATAACATCAGAATATGACCTAACAATTCTATTTCTAGGTATATACCCAAGAGAATCAAAAACATACATACAAAAACTTGAACATCAATGTTGATAGCAGCATTATTCATAATAGCCAGAAGGTAGGAATAACTGAGATGTACATCAACTGATAAATGGATAAACAAAATATAGTAATTCTCTACTAAAATATGCTAGAACATGAATAAATTTCATAAATACTGTGATAAGTGAAAGAAATCAGATACTAAGGTCACATATTGTATGACTGCATTTGTATGTAAAGATCAAAGTAAACAAATTCATAGAATATAGGTTAATGGTTGCAGAAAGTTGGGATCTGGGTGAGAGTTACTGCTGATAGGCATAAAACATTATTTTGGGGGTTATGAAAGTCTTCAGGAATTAGGTAGTAGTGATGGTTTTATGCCTTTGTGAATATGTTAAAAACCACTGAATTGTTGAAAGGTGGAATTTTAGGGTATGTGAATTATGTCTCAAAAATAGTCAATAAAATGAATTGCTACAAAACTTCATTTTGATCTGATAGTTAAGTTTACATCTATATCAATCTTACCTTAGCAATGCAAGCTGGACAAAACCAGTCCCCATCTGGTATAGTTGTAATCTTGGGTCTATGGCAATAGGTATGACAGCCTTTGTCACAGCCATCACAAAGGAGAAGCAATTCTTCATTATCACCTTTTCGACAGATTTGGCAGTACTATAATATATGAAAAATCATTTAAAATTAACTCTCTGCTATGCATAATAGTTATTGGGATGTTAAGCACACCAAAATTCCTGATTTATATTAGTAGCAAATATTCTGCTTGCTAACAAATATACAATAGCCATACACATCTATGTATCTCTCATTACACAGATATGGACCACATGATGGGGTGAGCAGTTCTACTGGGGTAAATGCACATTTCAGGTACACTGCAAAGAACAAAGCTAGAGGTTGAATGCCTGCACACACTTCAGAAGCATGTACACATTAACATATGGAATAATTAACATGACATTAGAGCACATAAAGCAATGAATAGCTTTAATACATGGTATTTTAAAATACATTTCATCTTTTGCTTATCTTAGCATCCTCATGATATTCTGAGAAAGAAATAAGAGTTAGAGTAGTTTTTAAGATCAAAATTAGGACACTTGTACTAGGATCAGTATAATTATATTTAATAAGATAGCCCTAGATTTTGATTAAACTATCCATCTATGTTTTGTGATTGACCAAAAGATGTGCCCAAACCAGAAAACCAAAAGTCAACCCAAATCAAACATGTACCACAAGTGTAGGAAATGAATCATACAAATTGATTTTCAAGGAAAGAAACAGACTAAATTAAAGGACATGAGTTTTTATACAACTAACAATAAAATTATTTCCCTTCTATTTAAAAATCTAGTATTATAAGTAACTTTAAATCTGCAGAGAGAGTAATTTTTTACATTCATATACATACTATATAGCAAGTTTCACAAAAGGGAAGAAGAAAAGTTAAACAAATTAAAAAATTCAAGATAGCTTTATAAAATGATAAGCACTAATATTTGTTGACATTTAGCTCACAGTCCACTCACAGTAGAAAATGTCCCACAATCAGTATTTCAAAAGATGAAAACATTTAAACTGGAATTCATTTATACCAATTTAAAGTTAGATATAAAATCTTAAAAACAATAGTCTAATCGTTCAAAATTACTTTAATTTTTAATACAACATTATATCTTAGTCTTGGAAAGTATAGTCTTATTTAATTCAAAATGTATACCAATGATAGTTTTCAAATACCAATCAGTATTTCAAAAGATGAAAACATTTAAACTGGAATTCATTTACACTAATTTAAAGTTAGGTATAAAATCTTAAAAACAATAGTCTAATCGTTCAAAATTACTTTAATTTTTAATACAACATTATATCGTAGTCTTGGAAAGTATAGTTTTATTTAATTCAAAATGTATACCAATGATAGTTTAAGAACCTTAACAAAATATAACACATACAGCACTTAAGTTAACAAATAGCTATCAAATATGCAATTTTAAAATTGGCATCTATATTAAGAGCAAAGCAGTAGAGTTTAACATACTAATAATATCTATTTTATGAACTTTTCTGATACCACATCACTAAATACCTTAACATGGTATTATTTTGACAAGTTTGAGGTACATCTTTAAAACTTATAAAAATAGAGAAATAACATTTAAAGATTATATTTAAATTTCTAAAATATTTAAAAAATCATATTTGTGAGCATAAGTAAATCCTCAGTTTTCTACAATAGACAAGTAAAAATACTACAGTTTGTTTTATTTCTTGCATTTATTATTTAAAAACAAAATTATCTTCTGATACCTTTAAAGAAAATATGACAGATACTAAACTCATAACAGTTTTGAAAAGTCATAGTAGTAGCTCATAACACATTATAGATAATGTATTAACATTTAGTTTTAATTTCTCTGCTACTATAGTAAAAAAATAGTGTTGTCTAATGTTTAACATTAACAAAAACAGAAAACATGTTGTGGGCAAAGAATTATATGGAGGCAAACTGACAGCTCTTTCTTTTTCTGGTAAGCTGGTCTCTGGTCAGATATTTCTGAAAGTACTGAGCACTTTAACATTTTGTTTGGATTATAAAAATTACCATAGGCACTGTTATTCCACTAAAAGTACTCATTAATCTTCAAATATGAAGCTCTGCCTTCTTTTCAAGGTAGTTTCATAACAAAAAATGTATTTAATAATAAGAATTATGATATAATAACAATAATTTGTAATGCTGGGGATTGAAACATGGCAGGCAAGTTCTCTGTCATTAAACTATACTCCCGGCCTACAAATAACATTATTAAACATTTTTTAAACTTACATTGTGAAAGTGTTAAATGATGATAAATACATATTTACAACAAGCAAAAGGTTAAGGAATTTGTAAAAATATGACAAAGCTTTAGATTGCAGAAAATAAGTATGCTAATATAAAAAAAGGGTTTTGGTACAAGTTTTGGGTTTCTGTTTTAGGTTTAATAACAAAACTGACTACATCATCATGATTATCTTGGTATAGATAGTGGTGTAAATTTCACTGTGATGTAAAAGTAAATCTTTTTGATTACTGTAGTCTAAGTTTCACCAAATATATTTGTCCAAGGTAATAGCAAATTCATTTAATCAATATTTTTTAGAAGAAAAAATATTTTTACCTGGTAAAAATGCTATCAAATAATTTCAACAATACGTTAAAATTTATATTAAATTCTAATTTAGAGTAATAAAGACCTAAATTTGAGCATATTATAAAAACTGCAAGTTGCAATTCCATAAACATTTTAGGAAGAAACAACAACAACAAAAAAAAAAACACTGCAAAAAAACCCCAAATTTATTTTATAGAGGTAAAAATAAGGGAAACAATGCCAAGCTATTTAAGCTTATTTTCTTTGATGACTATTTTAAGTGAAGGAATTTCATCTTTAGCCATTCATGAAAACAAACCTTTAATATCTGAATTTTAAACTGAGTAATTCAAAGTAAATCATACGAGCTTACATAAAACAAATACTTCTATAAATTATATATAAAACAGGCAAGAGAGATACTCGTACATGATATAAAATAAAGGTCTCTGGAAATAATCGACTACTCTTTTTTCAATATATAGTATTTTCGTGCTGGAAAGTAGAAGCTCATTGTATGATAATAACTGGGCATGTACAAAGAAGGTGAAAATCAGCTTTAAGTATCAGAGGAAAGGTAAAAGATCTACTCTTCATGTTAACCATATCTGATTCAAACATATAAGTACATAAAGTAGGACCTCTTTATTCTGTATACACACAGTATTCTTTGAGTACTTTTTAGCACTGAAAGAAATAAAACTGATAGGAAAATAAGACATTTTGGGAATCCAATAATGTAGCAGGTGATGTTAGCAACTGGAATGCTTGTAAGAGTAAAGGACCTTCAAAATATTTAGATTAACCATCATTATACCAGTAGAACATAAGAAACAACTTTAACTAGAATTATAAACAATACTCAAAGGAGGCAGAAGTAAGATTTAAAAGATAAAAGATAACAAATTTGGTAGGTTCCTTTAAAAAGGCTCAAGGAAGAAAGTATTAGATTACATGGTATTTAAGAATTAAATTATCGAGTACAGCATACATTATTGTGACAACAGGTAATGCATAATTAAGAAAGATCTGGAGATTGGAAAAAAACAGGACAAAGTAAATTAGTTATAGTATTTCTTAAATAAAAACACTTACAACTTTCATAATTGATTTTTCCCATGCTATTGATTTCTGTAATTGCTGAATGCACAGAGCTACCTGTGCAGCACTGCGAGCTTCTGATAATGCCCTTCTCCATACCCTGAGCCCTGGAGCAATATCCTCTTCAATTCTGCATTGAAATACAGAAAAATTAAGTAGGTCATGTCCATATTTATGGTTACTGAATGTGAAACAATCATCACACTGAAAGCCAAGCAATGACAAAAACATGTAACAGCCAGTAAAGTATAAAGTTTAAGCAACTAAATTTGATGTAGTGCACAGACTGTGGCTACGTGCCTCAAAGCTTAGTCACAACCAGGGAAATGTAAGATCACTTTGCAGAATTATCAATGCACATAACAAAAAAAAAAGTTTTACAAAGCACCATGCAAATAGCATGATCCATATGGATCACAGACATACAAGAAGATACATAGATAACAGGCAATAGAAAATAGGCTCCAATTAGCAAAGAAGCACAATAATTTTTCAAGTTAATCTCAATAACCTACCCGTCACCATCACCACTAATGGATGGTGCAGGAGCAGGGACAGTAACTGTGCCCACATTATCCAGTTTGATCTGAATGGTGGTACTTAAGGGGCTCTTCAGATACCTTCTTTCAATGTTCCGCTCCAAATCAGCCAGCCTGGTTACAGCTATATCTAGGGGGTTGTCATTCTTCCGTTCTAGTGCATGTGCACTATTTTCTTCTTCGTCAGTAAATTCTCCATCATGTTCCTTGCACAATTTAGTAAATGACTTATGTTCAAAATATACCAAGTCCTCCCTTTCTGATGCAGGCTCTGGACAAATCCAACCCTATATGTCAAGAGAATAATGTTATTATGGTTTCTTCTTAAAATGCTAGATGGGTGAGTTTACCTTCACTGAAAATATAGCAGTAGATCCTAGCAGATCTCAAGCATCTTCACTAAAGTTTTTTAAAAAAATCTTTTGTTTCCCGATGCTAGGTTACAACAAGATCAAAATATTAAAAGAAATGTTTGTAATAAAAATTGAAAAAGAAAATACAAAAATTTGATATTACGAAAGGCATACTTAAAATCAGCAAAGTATTCTGGAAGATTGTAGATTAACATGCTATTTAATTTCAGGGACTTATTTAAATGAAAGTCTTGATGGTCTGAACTTTGCCCTTCCTTTCTGTTTTCATGCCTTATACTATTTTCTGATTCTTATACTCAACATTTTACTTTTGGGTAAAGAGACATTACATAAACTGGTGCCTATATCTCTATAACCTTTTCCTGTTCTTTACTTACTTACACTCATTCTGTAGCTCTTACGTTAAAATTTACTTCAACACAAAAGCATTCCCTAAGGGGAATATTTCCCTGACCTGCTTCAGAAGGTAAGTTACCCTAATACATGTTCTCATAGGACCAGATAATGGTTCAGAGCCTTGTCACAATTTTAGTACAACCATTTGATGAAGATCTTTCTACCTCTGAATTCCATGAAGTCAGGGATCATGTCTGCTTTTATTTACTTGCCTTGAGCAGAGCAAAGGTAGACAGTGGGCATTCAACACATATATCTTAACTGAATAAATGAATGATCTCTTGTTTTAGCTTGTGTATATTGATAGTCTGGCTCAAAATCCTTCAAAGTTTTCCCACTGTTTAACAGTCTCAAATTTCAGTAGGGCATCCAAGTATCTCAATCTACCTTTCTTCTCATGTTCCCATTCACACATTCTATGTTGCAGTCAAATTACATGGCTTGTTACTCTGCAAATATAAGCTTCCTGATCCTGATGCTGGCTCATGCTGTTTCAACTTTCTGTTAAGACATTCTCTTGGTCTCTGTGAAAACTTTATTCATCCTCTAATACTTATTCTCAACTTTGACATGAAGTCTTTCTAATCTCTTCTCTATCTCCATCATAAGCTTCCATTTTTAAATTCATACATTACTCTGTACTGCTCTTTGATTTTTAGTTTCTAAAACATATATCTACCTGCACCTGTATCTATATCTGTACATTTATCTAATCTTACTTTCCTACTATAGGGTAAACTTTCTGAATGCAGGAACCACATTTTATTCAATATTATGGTGGTCACGGTCTGATATGGAACAGGTAGTTAGTAAATGCATATTAAATAAAAAAAGAATTACCTTTTAAAAATTAAAATCCTCTAGAGATAATTATTTTACCCTGTATATTAGAGTTAAGTTTTTCCCTTTCTCACAAAGAATATCTATATTTAGAAAGGAAGGATGGTGTTGGGAATGTGGCTCAGTGGTAGAGTGCTTAAGGTAGTGATGATGAACCTTTCAGAGCTTTTGATGACACAACCTGCTGCAGCACGCCTGCCATAGTTTGCCACCACTGTCTTAAAGTCTTGGGCAGGATAGAATTACACACAGTACATTTAAATATATAGTTACAGTCATGTCAAATAAAGCTCCTCCCATATTGTAAAAGGGATATAGAAATGCTAAATAAAGGGAATTCTGAAAACATAATATGTCTTGACTTCTCTGAGAAAACTGGTAAGACAAAAGAAAAAAGCTGTAACAAAAGGATTACATTATCATTAGAGAAACTTAAATGGTTGAAAACTAAAAAAAGTGGCAATTAACAGAGCTTGTCACTTAAGAAAATGTCCTTAGTGGCCATGCCTAAAGCTCTACATTTGATTTATTCTGTTAATTTCTATTACTCAGTGATCATTATAAATCACAGGTGACTTAAAACTAGGAAGTTTAATACTCTATATGATAGAACTAAGATAAAAATGATTCCATAAGCTGAGAAGTATACCCAAATGAGATTAAGAAAAATATATCAATGATGAATGTCAGCTTTGAAGTTTAAGTAACTAGCCAGGCGTGGTGGTGCACGCCTGTAATCTCAGCACTTGGGAAGCTGAGACAAGAGGGTTGTTGCGAGTTTGAGACCAGCTTGGGCTGCAAAGTGAGCTCAAGGCTGGCCTGAACTGCATAGCAAGACTCTGTCTCAAAAAAAAAAAAAAAATTTAAGCCACTCACAAAAATATCATGTGGCACTAAAAAGTACTGTAAAAAAAAAAACTCAAGGAATTTTTGTTTATACTGTAACAGTAAATCAATAGTATGATGTAATATTAAAATGGTGGTACAAATTCAACAGAAGTACAGTGCTAGACAAGGGGAAGTCAAAATCTCATGAACATAGACATGTCTATATACAGCAATGAGTACAATATTTTAAGAAGCACACTGACACTGGTGCTTATTCAGAAGAAAATCATGAACCTATTCTGGGGATTAATTATTGAGGGAGTTAATTAATTTATAAAAGAGAAAGCTTATCCAAGTACTCTGGGAGGCTGAGGCAAGAGGACTCAGAGTTCAAGCCCAGCTTGGGCAACTTAGTGACACAGCAAGACTCTGTTTAAAAAACAAAAACAAAAGCAAAGAAAAAGAAAACTCAAAAAGAGGCATTAGAGTTACCTTTAGGGAGCTAGAAATAATTAGACATTCTACATATTCTCAAGACAGGACTAAGAACTCAGACTTTCCTACAATATAAAACAAAAGAATTTCAAAATTATTAGCAAATATTAAAAATAGAAATGAATGCACCTAAGAAGACCAAGGCAAACTGCCTAATGTGCCTTTATAATGGCTACATAGAGGCTAAAAATATAGCTCTATTTTATTTTTGAGAAAAAAATGAATCCTGTGCAGATGTATAAACGTTTTGATTATTTCCATCATTTGTGTTGTTAAACTCTTCAAGTCTAATTACAATTCAATTCTCAGAGTAATACAGAATAAATCAGTAATATTAACAGGATGTTAAAACATCCTACTTAAATGAATGGTAAATTCCACTTATCTTAGCTACTGAGAACAGAATTAAGAACATTTAAGTAGCCAGAAATGTGATAGAGGTCAATGCACCAAAATCTGAGTAGATCACTAGGAAAACCTTCAGGCTTACACTCTGACTACACACATTATTTTAAAAACTTTTGATGATATGCTTTCCTAACTAATGGTCAGTTAAAATTGGCAAATTAGATGGAAAAAAGTTGGAGGAAAATAGAAAACTTCTAAACCACCAAGAAGTAACAACTGATGATGAGAGGACAAAACACAGATTATAGAGAACAGATACAATAGTTTAGAAAGCAAAGCATATTACATTTAGTGTAGGAACACAACTTTACATTTCTTGAGGAAATCACTGTCTCATAATTGGTATTCATACTAATGATCTTGTGTCACCAAGATAATTTAAATTACATGAATTATTCTCAATTTAAGAAGGCAGCGAAATGTGTAATATAAAAGTCCAACAAACATGCTAAAAAATCATGGCACAAATGGAATAATTTTTAGTTCTCAAGAAAATTAACTTGTGTGGAAGAGTTCATTTGTTGAAGATGCCAGATAAATGAGGCATTTTTACATTGTATTTTAGCACCAGGAAGAGGAGACATAAAATTTGCTAGCAAAGTATTTTCAGTAAATGATAAATTTTGCCTCCCATCATTGGTAATTATACTTATGGCAAGAAAGGGATATTTTATTATCTATGAAAAACTATATTTTTTGAAGATCTTTAAAATTAATTATGAAGTAAAACTTTTAATTATTGATTACATAGTACGTTATTAATTTTTCATTCTGAGTAAAATACAAAATATCAAATCAAATTACATAGAGAATAAACCTTTGTAGGCATGTCTGCTTTTCATGCTGACTTATCATTCATTCACTTATTCTCACAGATATCACATTACTATGGGGTGAGAAGACTTTTATACCCCTTTGAAAAACCATAAATTTTTGTACAAAGGTAAACCCTGTTCTGATCAATGCTTGTGACATTATAGGACACATCAGATACACAAGGACATATTTTACATATGCCTATACAGGATTTATTGAGTACAGTATATTTTTATATCATAGTATAATATGTGGATATATTTATATCTTCAAATTTAAATTATATAAAACAAAAATCTGAAATATAACATGTCTTGTATGGAAAAGATTCTTGGTCTTATATGAAACACTACAGCAGGTATTTGATGACATTTGTACCACAGCACTACTAGTACATTTATAATGGGGAAAAATATGAAATTTTGCTTCAGGTAAAGAACTCCATATCAGAATCATATTTATAAATACCTTTAAGAAGGTAGCAAAATTCAGTAAAAAAGAACATAGGCTCTGGAGTCAAACAGGCTTGGTTTGAGTCCACACTTAGCTTACTTTATTATATGACCACTGGTAGGTTACTTATTCTGAGCTTGGTTTCTTACCTGTGAGAAGGGGGTAATTAACTTAAGACTGTTTTGAAAATTAAATGAAATAAAGTGAAAACATTTAGTATAGTTTCTGGCATGCATTAGGCCCCTAATAAATATTAGTTACATCCCATTATCTTGAAAAGAGATTTTATTCCTAGTCAATTTTACCTTTACTTGCAAACTTGCTGATGCAACTCTTCTTTCTAGATCTTCTACCTGTTGAAGGATACTCAAATCCATTTCCATTGCCTGTTCTTCAACTGACCAGTTCTCCACAATGTCTCGAGTTACCTGATGTTCCTCATTTTCATTTAATTCAATAATAGCAACTGCATTGGAAAAGAAATTGTTTTAAAATTCACTTTATTTTTTCCCTGTTATTCCAGAACATAAATAATACTCTAGGAGTCCCATGTACATTTAACTTATCATATGCAAATACACCTGTGCACATTCAGGCAGCTTACTCTCAAAAACAAAACAGTTTTTCTGATGAGGCTTTTTTTTTTTTTTTTTTTGGTACCGGGAATCAAACTTGGGACCTTGTGCTTGCCAGGAAGGCACTGTGCCATTGAGCTATATCCCTGGCCCAATAAACAGTCTTTCTGAAACCCGAAAGAATATATGTGTAGGTGCTAAAAATCCTAATAAAGTAATACCTATTTAAGAAATGTAAATACTTTTTGTTCACTAAACTAGAAAAAATACTGATAAATTTAGAATGAAGACATATGTTTTACGGTAAAAGAATTAGTTCTTATAACTAAGAAGCAGAAATTTCGTTAGGTACGTACCATCTTTATTCTTGATACAGGCTTGAGTAATATAATCCAAATGTTTCTGAATTTGTTTTTGTAATGCCTTTTCTCTTATTCCTCTGAGATGTAGCACTTTAAGCAAAGTTTTTAGGTCCTCTGGGTCAATAATTCTCCACCAACCAAACTGCATTTCTATATCAAGATAAATATGTAAATCTTTTACAAATATTTTGAATAGGAAATAATAGTATAAAACAAACCTAAAATTTATTAACTAGAAAACCATCAGAGATTCAGTTATCATGTAGGACCCACAATAATGAAATATAGTAAGTGACTATAAACCATCTCAAAGTACCTACCTTCTGGAATAGGTTTTGGACTGGGATAATCTACTGGTTTTGCCACTTCAACAGGTGCAGGCTGAGTTGAAGAGATCTTTTCATTTGGAGGTACTGGAGATTCACTTTTAATTGAAGCAACATTGGATGTCAAGAATGAATTACCATTTCCTTCTGATAGTCCCAACCCGGATCCCAGACTAGGTAAAGGTACTGTAAATGGAATATTGGAAGTAAGCACTCCAGTGGGCCACCCACAAAACTGAAGTCCCATCATAGATACTCCACTTTTCATCTGTAAAAACAAAACATTTTAAAAGTAGATTAATTTAAGAAGTTAGGGAAAATGTTGAAAATATTTTTTAAATTTGGAAAAAATATTCTTTATTGCAATTAAGGAAAACTAAATGCATATTAGCCTCAATGTTAAATTTCATGTTATTTGCCCTGCAAATTAATTCCATTTTTAGATACAATGTAACAGTAGTAAGTAAAAAAGTAATAAAAGCGATCTTGAGCATAGGTTAGAAATCAGTTTTCAGATTGTGGCAGGGATACTGTAACTATTCAAATGATTCTCGTTTTAGTGAAAATCTTCATGGGGGTCAAAGATTACATAAAGTAATATCACAATGTGTTTTAATTAGCAGTACTAACCTGAAGAGAAGATAAAGCAAATGGACTTAGGCCAACAGAATTCTGAGCAGAAGATGATCCTAGAAGAGGAGCTGGGGCAGGTGAAGGTGACTTAGGCGGTGGCTGAGACTGAGGAGTCACTAAAGAAGCAGTTGATATATCGGCATAGGTAAGTGAAGTGTCATCACAAGGTGTTCTTGGCAAAAGGCTAAACCACTGTCTATTCTTTTCAGTCAGTGTTTTTAATAACTGGTCATTGGGGAGAGGACTGTAGAACTTCCCTGGAACACTTGAGCCGCTGTTAAACAGATGAGAGTCTGTCTTTTCCATGTTGCTTTGTTTTGCTGTTGATGGAATGCTGCCCAATGAATGTTTCCCGCTGTTTTGATAAGACAGTGTGCATCCATTTGCACTAACATGTGGTTTGGGGGTCATAACATCTGACTCAGGAGACATCTTAGCTACTTCCAAAAGTTTGCTTAATTTGGAAAAAGAGCCAGGTTTCTGAAGAAAAAGGTTTGTGTTATCTTTTTCTTTATGATCATCCTTTTGCTCACAGTGATCTGTATTTGAACAATTTAAAGGGTCCCCAGAAGTCTCAAACATTTCTTCTTTGATCTGGATACTTGCTGAATTTTTAAGTTTTTCTCTTTCTTTTGCAATTTCCTCTAGTCCTACAAAATTGAAGACTCCAGATTAAACCAATACTTAATGAAATTTTATTATTTATTGAATTACACGCATGTTTAAATATTACCTAATATTCCTCATATTTCCTTTTTTACAGATTATTTTTCACACATTAAGAAATTAATGCAGGATCACTACAAAAATGAAAATATATAAAGATATTAAAAATTCTACTACAGAGCAAAAATTACTATGAATAACTTTATATTAAACTTCTAGTTCTATTTGCACTTCAGCCTATATAATTCAAAAACAAAATCTTAGTATCACATAACAGTCCAATTTACCTGTTTCACTAAATAATTCTCTGTAAGCATTTTGAAATGTCAGTAAATATGTAACTATATCATAAATTTTAACTGTTACAGAGTACTCCATGGACTGCATCATAATTTAAATAATTAATCTTCTACTGATATATTGTAATCCTAAATATTGAGTACGATAATCCAAATACTGTAATCCTTTCTCTAGTCTTCCTCACAATCTAAGAAATTATATTTATAATTCCACTGAGACGTTATTGGAATCCCGGTAAGTTAATTCCAATCTACCACCTCCAATGCAACCCATGGCGAGAGTAAAGACTCCAAGACATATTCTAGATTAAGGGCAGCCAAGGGGTACTGAGTTCAATCCTCATGAGGACATGTGGACAAAGGCCTTGATCCTAGGCCTCTCCTATTAACTAGTGAAGCAAGGGGGTGGCTCAAGGATGAGTGACAGTGAGGATGGTGGGAACTACATGAGTAACTTGAGCTGGGTAGCAAGGTAGTGAGAAAGGTATCTCTGCAAAATGCAGATGAAGATATGTAGGGAGATCAACCCAATCAAGATAGCAACTGAACTATTTTAGGAGGCTGTTGCTTCAGTTTCTGATATGCAAACTTCATGCCCTGGGAACTCTTAGCCTCTTTTTTGAGGCTCATCCCCAGTCGACATTCCTGGAGCTCACTGGCTCTGCCATCCCGCTGTGCGTTATATATTTTACAAAGGTCACTATGGGAGGAAACAGGACATTGTCTGATGGCTTTAAAGACTACATAACAGTACCTGCTTCTGATATATAAACTTTTATGCCCTGGGGACTCACAGCCTCTTTCTCGAGGCTCATACCCAGTTGACATTCTTAGAGCTCATTGGCTCTGCCATCCTGCTGTGCCTACCTATTTTGCAGAGATCACTATGAGAAAAAACAAGACACTGTCAGATGGCTTTAGAGATTACATACCAGTACCTCGGCTAGCCTTATGTACAATGCTTAGAGCCAATTAAAAAAAAAAAGAAAATACCATAGTCAGCTCTATATATATCAACATAAGGAAATAAGTCTTTATATACTCAAAGTTACAGTAATCGTTCTACATTCAAGGGGACCCGCTCAAGTTGTCTCCCACACTGATAGATATTAGCAGAGCCCAGTTATTCACTATTATTAACAACACTATCAATAATGAATGACCTCATACATGCATATTTTCTCCACTTGATTTAACTCCCTGGGATAAATTCCTAGGAAAAAAACTTAGTCCTATTGTCAAATTACCCTCTAAAATGTTTGGATTTATATACTCATACTAGAAGGACATGAGAATGTCTGTTTGTCTATACTCTTAACAAAACTGGATACCATTAGTATTTTTTTGTCTTTGCCAATATCTAAGAAGTAAAAATGTAAATTGCATTATTTCTGATTGCTAGTAAATCTGCATATATTTTTTATAGGTTTACTGGTATTTGTCCTTTGTGAATTTCTAGTTCATATTATTGTCCATTGTTTTAGAAATAATTTATAAGAACTCTTTTAAAAATATATTCAGGCTGGGAATATAGCTCAGGGGCACAGTGTCTGCCTGGCAACTATGAGGCCCTGAATTCGATTTCTGGTCCCCTCCCCCAAATATATTCAGTAGTGAAAGGTGTAAAGTTAACCCTTTTTGACCTATTCCTCAATCTCTATTTCTATTCTTCAGAAGTAATTGAGTTAATCACCTCTATATAACCTTCCAAAAATCTTATATGCACTATCTTTGGCTATCATTTTGCATGATTACACAAATGGAAGACTATACATTTTTCTGCAATTCAGGAGACCCAGACTCAAGTGTGTAACAATTGCATGATCTGGTTCCTTGGAACTTCTACAACCTCTGCACTTGGTCATTGACTGGTTGTTCCTGATTTACGATTCTTTTCAGTTTAAATATGCTAGGTTCTTTCCTTCTCAGGGGTTTTGCATTTGCTTTTCCCTCTGCCAGGAATACTGCTTTGTTCACTAACTCTTTATTCTTCATGTCTCAGCTCAAGTGTCAGTTTTTGAAGTTTTTTCTGATCACCTTATCTGAAATGGGGTCCTCCTCCCCTGATCACAGAATATTATTCCTTTACAGAGGACTCAGCTGAACAATGATCCATACATCTATATGAGGGAACTACTTGAGGCCAGCTTGAAAAATAATGAAAAAAGGGTTGAATGTGACAGTAAGAGGTGCACATATAGGCTGGGAACAGTGCCTGTTCCTACCAGTCAAACCAGGGAAACCTCAAGATTCACAAACATTAGGCAGAATTCTCCAAAGGATCTTTCTTTAGTGGTGGGGGGATAATTAATCCTAGGCTGAGCATTGTTCTAATTCAACAAAGTATAAATGATAAGACTTGAAGGTATCAAACATTTTCCAAGTAACTCAACTCTTGTCACAGTTAAACCTGAGGAATATATAGGAATTTAAAAACATCTATTACCCAACAAGGTAGAATCTACAATGTCTGACATGCAATCAAAATCAGTATGCAAATAAGCAGGAAAACATGATATGGAATTAGAATCAACCAAAATAGACTCCCATCTGATGAGACAGAATTAGGTGGGGACATTAAATTTGAAAATATAATGGCTGAAAACTGAGCCAAAAACTCAACAAATTCCAGGCAAAAGAAACATTAAGTTAACACCACCAAAATACATCACATTCAAACTGCTCAAGATCAATGATTAAAAAAAATCTTAAAAGTAGTGAGAAAAAAGTTCTTACAACTCTTATAACCTTCATGTATTTCTGCACATTTGTGCTGAGACCATCCTACTTCATCATCTCCATTAGGCACATGTGAAAATATTCACAAGTATTCTCTTCAGCTATCTTTGCTTATAAGTTACTTTATACCAGTCATTTTGTAAGGGAATACTAATATTTGTGTTTGATTTTTCCTAAGAAATAAAACCCCAAAACTGCTATCAAATTTTTTTACTAGTTTGTAGCTTATTTATATCTAATAAAATATATTGAGCTGATGATAATTTTAATAATCATGGCTATCTAACTTTTATATTCAAATTGCTTAGTCATATCTTTAATTATAAAATTATTTTTATTTATTTATTTATTTATTTTTGCAGCACCGGGGATCGAACTCACAACCTCATGTCTGCCAGGCAGGCATTTAAGCCACTGAGCCAAACTCCGAGCCCTTATAAAGTTATTTTTAAAAGTTTTAAAGTACACACAGCATACTTGGCTTTTCTGTCTCCTAACTCCCCAGTTCTTTTTGGCCCTTCCTTCTTTGACATGTGCCAATGAGTGTTACTAAACATTTTGAAAGCAAACTAGAGAAGAGGAAGAAACCTAAGAGATAAAACAGGGAATGCTATTCACTTAATTTCAACTAAACTAATAATGAAACTAATTTCACTTAATATGTAACTGAAAGTGCATAATGATAAAGAAATTATCACTTCCAAATTGAAATAAACTCTAAAAGCAGCAAGTTTGTTACTGGAAAGAGACTATGTTTTATTTTTGTGAGAATCACTTTGAATTCTCTTAGTTTAGCTAATGATGTCAATGGACCTTGGTCTGCTATCTTAGTTCAAATGACGATTTTCATTTGGCTGCCTTTAGTGGGGCTGAAGCAGACTAAAACTTTCAAACAGATTTTACTAAACTCTTAAGTAAAGCACAGATAAAGAATGTAAGAAATACAAGGCCACTGGCATCTAGAATACAGGTCGATCAGAGGTTCATCCACATACAATCTCCTCCTGGTGCTCGAGGGCCCTTTCCTATTATGCTTAACTTCAGAAATGTCTCCTAGCTTCCTTGTCTCCAAACTGACAGTGCTGCTGTGACCCAGCCGAGACATCTTGATATTACTGTACATAAGACTAAATTCTTATTAGTTGTCTACTTAGAATTATCGCTTTCCAGTCTGATTTTGCTCCTTTTTTTTTTTTTTTTTTGGTACTTGTCATGATTTCATTAGGTAACTGGAAAAGGTTTTTCCTATTAGAAACTGATGAATGAGAATAAATTTGTATGCTTACATGTTTTCCAGATGAGTCTTTCTAGCTACAAGGAAGAGCAACTTTGATACCCTTTAAACAATTCTAAATCTTTGCTTTATGCTTACTCTGCAAGTGGAAGATATTTTTGTAGTTCTTATATTCATATGGTACATCCCATCTAGAGGCTATCTTTGGTAAGAAAATTCCAATTCCTGGTTTCATGTAGAACTTATTGTTCCAGAAAAAAAGGATTGACATATGGATTGCCCCTGAAAATGATGGACTTTGCCTGGACATAAACATACCTGACCAAAGAAAGTGAGACGATGACTGGAGCATAAATATTATAGATACTAACAAGTTGTCCCAAACAATCCTCTGGGTGACAGTACAAAGCTATGACAATGTTTGATTTGTCATCCCTATTCTACTTGCCTGTGGAGGAACATCTGGCCACTGTACTCCCAGGTAATAACACACAAATTCCTCCTAGCTGGTGATAAACAGAGTCCTCATTTGCCCTGGTCTTCTGTAATACTGTCCCAAGTCATATTGTGTAAAACTCTCTCCTGACCTCCAGTGAATCTATGTCCAACATCAGGGGCATCCAAAAGCAGTACAGAATTCTCAACCAAATGCTTCCACTTCATACCCACAGTTAAGTCCAACTAACATCATGCATGTAGCGTTGTAGCCCAAGCTGGCCTCGAACTCACAACGCTCCTCCTACCTCAGCCTCCTGAGTGCTGGGATTAAAGGCGTGCGCCACCACGCCCAGCTCACCTGGGTATTTCTTTACCTGCTCTTAAGCACTCCTAGGCTCTGTACCTTCAACTGACTTATAATTTTGTCAATTTTAATTAGATTTCTACACTAAAACTTCCATTTAATTTTATCCCAAACAACTCTTCCTCTTGACTCGAATTCAGTTTTAGGCAAAGGCATCACAAGTTTTTTACTAAGGAGTAAGTCATCAAATTTACCTTGAATTTCACTTTTCTTGCATCATACTCAATAATTTCTTATAGCAATTCAACCTTTAAGACCTCTGTAGGTTCCCATTACCTTTGTTGTACTTAAATTTAGGATATCTCTACTTTTTAGCTGAGGTGCTGGAATGATCTCACAAATTATTTCTCTATCCTTTCTTATTTTTAATCTGATGCATGCTTTGCTGCCAGATTATTTTAGTGCAGTTATCTTGCCTAAATTAGTCTCTGCCCTCAAAGGCTCAGAGTCTAGTGACAGAGGTGGCCATGTGTAACAAAAATTACTGTAAAGTACTAAGTAGGCCATAAAATATTTTCCTTCTCTGAGCCCTCTAGGGTCTTTGCTTTTGTATCTTTGATAGCTCTGAGTTTATTCCTTAATTTGCAGAATCTTAGTATACATTAGAGTTGTCTATAGGGCCATCTTTGGATTGGAAAGTAAGTGAACAGGACAGAGATATATGTGGAAAGGCTAGAAAGGCTAGATTGATCAGAACAACTCTGTTTTTGTTAGATATTGGGGTGTTACATAAAATTTTTATTAAAAAGGATAATTCCAATGCTAAAACAAAAATTTCAAGAGCAGTTTTTGATTTCTAATTTCTTTTATAATCACCTATATGATTAGTCAATCCTCTCTTTTTACTGGACTATAAACTGCTACATGGCATAGATTAAATTTTATGTAACTTTGAGCCTCCTGCAGTGCCTATAAATTCCTAGCACATAGTGGGTCTTTAAAAAAATATGCTGAAAGAAAAGTCCATGTATCACCACTGACATAATACTTGTGACCCATCAGAATTCAGATGTTTGATTGATAGGGATCTGAAAAGTTCAAGAAAGTTTACTAAGCACATAAATACATGACATCCTATGCTAATGTAAAAGTAATAGATCCAGCAGAGGAATAGTTTAAAGGTGAAATATCAAAGACTGGTGATAACACAATGTTCAAGAAAAAAAGTTTAAAGAACAAGGAGGTGATAACAAATTTCAAGCATGAACAAGATTTCAAAATGAATGAAGATTATATGGATCCTGGATTTAAGCAAGTTATCTCTAGGGTTACTGTAGGATAAATGCTCACTGTAAAAGTTAAAGAATATGCCATGTTTGAGTATTTGACAATGGAAGAGAAATTCTGGAGAAGCAGCAGCTAAAAAGACAAATAAATATATTTATGCATTAAATAAGAAAAAAAATAGCTTATGTTTGACTTCAGAAAGGGTGGCAGAAGAAATACTATAGGTAGGAAAGAAATCATTATTCATGAAAGGGGCATTGTGAGTTCAAAAGGAATAGGAATTGAGATTTTACAATTTTATTAATAAAGTGCACTTTGACAGAGACCATTTTAGAGCAGCAGCGAGCAGGCTTTAGAATTAATCAGTTGGCTTTTCTGTATTAACTTATGAGTTTGTCCCAGGTCTAAATGACTTGCCTGAGGAACCAGTGGCTGGCAGGCAGAAATAGAACTCTTTATGACAACAGTCACCATAGAGGCCTCTAGTGGTCTGTGACACTGTGACCTCTGAAGGCAAGATAATACAGCAGCTGCAGGTACAGATCCTCCCTCAAATTATCAAGGGGAATACTGCCAACCTTAGAGATTAGAAACTTCTCTCATTAAGCAAAGATTTACAATTTGGAATGTCTTTGTTTTTTCTCTTAAGGTCTTGCTCATTATTGTGCCTTTTGCCTCAATTATTCCCTGTACTTTCCCACACTCCTTTGATATGTTAAGGACCCAATAAATACTGACCAATCCAGAGAAGTCTTTGTCTTAGACACAAGAACTCTGACCTTCCTGGATTCCCACAAACCACACTACACTGTCTCTTTTATTTTATCATTCACTGTATGCTTGTCCATAAGATTGGGAGACTCATCAGCTCCCTAGACATTTGATTATGGGTGCACAAAATATACTGACAAGGTAACAAGGCTTCAAAAAATACAGATTCTTATTTAATACTGGATATTTTGTAACAGATTAATAGTTCCTACCTTCGCCACTTTCCATGCCTTCTACAAAAATCCCCCCACACTGGGGAAGAATCCAGTATCGGCGTCTGTAACGATCCTGGCCAAACATCATTGAACGTAAGGAGTGAGAAGCATCGAAGAGCTTCCTTCTGTACTGACTCTGTTGCTGTTAAAAAAACAAAGTAATCATATTTAAGTTATGAATTATAATTGCTTTAAAAATTAACAAATAGTTGACTTTACACATGCCTTCTAAGTGGATAAATTTCACTAATAGGAAAAGATAATATCACATGCCTGACTTTAATATTAATGATACTTATAAAGACAAATTATTTAAAGGACAATTTGAATATTTTTACTGACATGGGATAAAAGTACAAGTTTCATTTTATCAGGTATATCATAGTAAATCATGTCTTACACATACAAAACATGATCTTATATATGAACAAGTATTTTATTGAGTCAAACCAAACTGGTTCTGTTCCATTGATTAAACAGTCAATAATACGTATGTAATTTATCAAGTCTTTATTTGCTTATTTATTACACCAATCCTATACACTTAGGCAACAAATAACTACATTTGAGATAGACGTGTGAATCAAACATGGGCACAATAGCTAGGTATCTCAAAATATTTTTAAAAAATCATTTCTTTTTTCAAAAAGCTCATTTTAAATTTTACCAATGATGTTGAATTTAGTTATTAGATAGTGTATAAATATTTACTGTTTATAAATTCAAGACAAAATCCACAAATAAACAAATATAAAATAAAATCTAGGATACTGAAACTATTGCTATGAAACTCAACCAAATTTTTAAGTAATTAATTCCAAGAAGTAAATTCATGCCTTTATTGATACTTTGTATTTATACAAAAAGCTGAAGAATACAGAACCTTTTCTTTATAGACTCTAATTAGATCCAATATCATCTTTTAAGAGGCAACTATTTAAGCTTGGCAATGAATTTTTTTTTTTTTTCGGCACCAGGGATTGAACTCACAACCTCGTGCCTGCCAGACCTAGTTTTTTTTGGCAGGGTCGCACTATGTAGCTCAGGTCAGCCTTGTGCTCGGCGTTGTAGCCCAAGTGGGCCTGGAACTCACAACGCTCCGCCTACCTCAGCCTCCATAGTGCTGGGATTAAAGGCGTGCGCCACCACGCCCGGCTTGGCAATGAAATTTTAAAATGTAATTATGAGACTGTTTCTGCAGCTCTTCATTTTAATTATCCACACAAAGCCTATTTTTACTTAGCAATCAGAAAAGTTAATCTCATACAATATAGATTTTAAAAACATTCCAAAGAAAACAAACATTAATCTGAAAAATGCTTACTTTACTGAGTTTTTCAATCTGTTTTTCTAGCTCTTCGACACTTGCTGCTTGGTCACCTTCATCCTATGTATAACAAAATACAATATCACGTATCTGGTTATTTTTTTTTCCAGTGCTGGGGATTGAACCCAGGGCTTCACACATGCTAGGCAAGTGTTCTACTACTGAACTAAATCTCTAGCCAAATTTATTTTTTAACATTTATTTATCCAATTAATCAGAAAATATTTAATGAATGTCTCCAATACACAAAATACTAGAAAAGGCACTGTGGAAATAAAATACAACTTAGTTGTTGTTCTCTGTAAAACTAATACTCTGGAAGGTATTAAATTGAAAAACATTAAATTGAAAAAATCCTCAACTAGTAGGAAGCAAATAAAGACCTCAAAAGAGGTACCGATTAAGAGCCAAGGTGTCCAGTGATAATCGACAGTATACAGAAGTGCTTTAACTGTAATAAAGAATGGCAAGGAATTTCTGAGTCAGAGAAAAGAGGATAAATCTAGGAAATGTGGGAGATGAAGCAAGATGAGTTTAGGGGTATACTGCAAAAAGCTGTAAATGCTTGGCAGTGAACAATAATACGATCCTTTAAGGGAGGTTTAACATCAGGACTATTCTTTACACAGATTAATCTGGCAATAGTTGTAAAATGGCCTGGAACAAAGAAAGAACTAAAATTGACAAAACTAGCTAGTTACTGTTGCAATGATTCAATACGGAGAGGGGTTATGGGCTTCACTAGGGTAAAAACAAAACAAAACAAGAAATAAATAAAAGAAAAAGTAAATGGACATAAGAGAGATTACATAATAAAACTGATAAATCCTAGTAACTCATATATATAAGGCATGGAGAGGCAACAGAGATGAAGGAAGGAATAAATTATGATGCTAAGGTTTAATTGAGGAGACTGGAGAAACTATGGTTCCATTAATTGAAGGAGTCATTTTTGGAGAAAAGATAAATTATATTTTGAGCACGCTGAACTTTTAGAATAAAAATAATCCCCCACTTACAGTACTAATTTCATATGTAAAAAGTTTGCATGTGATTATGAAACTTTTCATTCTAGAAAGCTGAACTAGAAGAACTACTTCCAAATAAAGTTTTAGAGGGAAAATATAGACTGTATGAGCTTTTTTTGATATTGGCTGCATTATTTGACAAAGGCAAATTACTCAAAGACAATGACCTTAACTGTGAATTGGTGATAATACTATCTGTAACATGGAATTTGGAAGGAGTTTAATAAGAACTATCTGAAAGCAACTGAGTTTTTCTAAATAAGATTTTTGTGAAGACTAAAAATAAATATAAGCAATTAACATAATTCTTTAATATGATGCAGGTACATCTTAGATTAATAAAAAAAGATGAAGTTTTTGGTGCTAGGGATTGAACCTAAGGGCTTGTACAATTTAGGCAAGTGTTCTATCACTGAACTAATGCCCCTGCCCCCCATATTTGTTCTTGATGTTTATTTTCTTTTCTCCTCTTTTTCTCTGATCTTCACCTTCTATAAACACTTAAAAAAAGCCATAGAGTCACCAAGCATTCCCGAATATATACTTATATACCAGTATGGCAACCTACTTCATCAAAGGAAGTGAAACGAAGATCTCAACAATTTTACCATCATGTATGATTTATGGAATCATTATCCAACTTTACATGACTAAGTTACTAAGGTGCTTTGGAATTTAAGGGGTGATCAAAATATACAGTGAATGTTTAAATTTTAAAAAATTTATTATGGTAAAAGACACATTGCCATTAATCTCCCTCAAGCTAACTCTCCTTACGTCAAACAGATTTATCCCATTATTCTTGCCATATTTGGAAGCAATTCTGAAAATGCTCTTTCATCTCTACAAGGTGTGATGAAAAATATGATGAATACATCTGCCAAATACCAACCAATGGAAAGGCAGACTTGAAAAAAACATCATGATATGTCTGCATAAACTGGATCTGGCACCATGTGACTTTTGGCTCATCTCCAAAGTCAAAAGGACAGCAAAAGGTAGTAAATGTTTTGAATTGATTTGATATATGGAGGCAGCCATGACAGCACAACTGAAGATACCCATGAAGATGAGTGCTTTGAACATTAATAGCAATGTATCTTCTACTGTAATTAAAAAAATGAAATGTTCACCATTTCCTGATCGCATCTGATATTATGTATGTTAATGGTAACATTAATTCTATTTGGATTAAAGGAAATCTTGAAACAGGTGCAATGACCCTTAAAGCTTGATTCTCTCAATATTTAAAATACAGATCCTAAAGTGATGGTTATGGTTTATATCTAAATATCCACCAAGAGTCTCATGTGCTCATAGGTGGTGATTTTGGAAAGTGATTGAATGATGGGGTCCAGGTAGCTGACTTGCTGTTTGGAGACAGTGTCTGGATAGAAGAGACAGGTCGCTGGGGGCGTGACTTGGAAGGGTGTGTCTCCCTTCCTGGCTCTTCGCCTCTATCTCTGCTTCCTGGACTTGAGCAACTTCTATTCTATGCCCACCAGCTATGTGGCATGTCCTTAAGAGCCAGTTGACCATGTACTATAAACGAGCCAAAATAAGCTTCTCCTCCTTTAATCTGTGGGTGTTAGGTATTGACCAGTGATGAGAAGGTGACTAAGACAGTGATCTTTCAATCAGCAAGGCAAATGTTTCATAATTTATTTATACAATAGTACAGCTCAATCAATAAATACTTGGACTAAGACAACAAAAAGCCATGTATCAGCCAAGCTGATTAAATATAATTTTTGTATTTTGCAATGATGGGGATTAAACCCAGGACCTAGCATAAACTACATGGGTGTTCTACCCCTGAGGTATACCTCCAGCCCAGTAAATGTATTTTTTAAGATTTTTTTCTCATGATGAGAAAGAAATAATACACCTACTTTGTTTTATTTAGAGGAGTTTTGGCTGGTAGTGTTTATAATTTTAAGATGTAAAGTAACTTGTAAGACTAGAGAGAAAAGCTGCTACAAAGTGACTATCAATTCTAACACATGGTCTCTTAACCAAAAAGGCCATCATATATCTCCACAAATTTGGTCAGAGTTTAAATGTTCACAAAGATTTTTCCATGCCAACTTGTGATTCTAAAGCTCATATTGGTCTCAACGTAAATCTATTATGAAAGAGTCTATATATTGAAGGAATGAAGTTAAAAGAAAAGGAAATCTTTGAGATGAAGGGCTATGATTTAGTTATCAGCAGTATCTTTTCAGTATAAGGGATCATATGGGTCTCAGTGGGAAACCTGCTATTTATTAATCCTTTAAGTGATATTATTATAGTACTGACACTATACTTACAATCTAAGAGGCCAAACATATTTTTAGAGAAATGATGCACCTAACTTATCAATCAGGTTTATCGGGTAGTCACAATTGTATGTGTTTGTGTGTATGTGCATGAATTTGATAAATGTCTTCTAGTTCTTTACTGTAAAGAATAACAAATAAATTAAAGGTAATTTTAATTTGATTTCTCAGGTTCCAACATATTTCTTTTTTTCTCCACTCAGATTTTATTGGTACGTTTTAGATATATTTAACGATCACATTCATCACAGAGAATTTGTACCTGTACATGATATACATTTTTTTCCTCATTCTTCTACCCTCCCTTCATCTCCCCTCCCCATTTACAAAAGCTGTATTTCCATTCTTTCCCTTTTTCCTCATTTTTTTAATCTTTCCCTTCTTTCCTTTCCCCTTGCCATTTGAACTTTTTCTTCCCATGTCACAATATGTATTACACATTTTGGTTCTTTTTTACACTTTTGGTTTTTCACACCAGAGAAACAATGCAGTATTTTGTGTCCAATTTATTTCACTTAAGAGAATGGTCTCGAGGTGCATCCATTTACCTAGAAATGTCTCAAGCTCACCCTTCTTCATGGCAGAGGAGTGCTCCATTGTATAAAAAACCCACATCTTCCTTATCCACTCACCAATGCATGGGCATTTGGGTTGTTTCCAAGATTCAGCCTTTACAAACTGTGCCACTATAAACATTGGTGTGTACATTTCACTGTGGTATGATGCTTTTAATTCTTTCAGGAAGATACCAAGATGGGGAATAGCTGGATCAAATGGAACCTCTAGTCCTAGATTTTTGAGGAATCTTCACACTGATTTTCACAGTGGTTGCACCAGTCTACACTCCCACCAACAGTGAAGGAGGAAGGGTTCCCTTTTCCCCACACCCCTCCAGCATTTGCTATTGGTTGATTTCTTGATGACAGCTATTCTTTCTGGGGTGAGATGGAATCTCAGCATTGTTTTAATTTGCATCTCTCGAATGACCAACAATGTTGTACATTTTCTCATATATTTATTTGCTGTTTGTACTTCTTTATCTGAGAAGTGTGTATTCATTTTAGTTGCCTATTTTTGGGTCAAGTCTTTAACTTGTGAGGGCCTGATTTTTTGAGTTCTTTATATATTCTAGATAGTAATCCTTTGAGGAACAACTGGTGAGAATTTTTTCCCACACTGTGGGTTGTCTCATCATTCTGTTGGTGGTTTCTCTTGCTGTGCAAAAAGCTTTTTAATAAGATGAAATCCTAGCTGTTGATTCTTTGTGATAGTTCCTGTGCAATCAGGGTTGTATTTATAAAATATTCGCCTACGGTGATGTCTTCGGGAGTTCTATCTATTCTATCTATCAGCAGATTTAATGTTATTGTTTTTTAATATTCAGAGCTTTGATCCATTTCAATTTTAGTTCAGTGCATGATGAAAGATATGGATCTAATTTTAATCCTTAGCATGTGGAAAGCCAGTTTTTCCAGCACCATTTATTAAAGAGGCTTTCTTCCAGTGAATGTGTTTGGCACCTCTGTCAAAGATAAGGTGGCTTAGTATGTCTGGAGTTGTTTCTGCATCTTCTAATATGTTTTACTGATTCTCAGGTCTGTTTTTTGCCAGCACCATGCTGCTTTTACTGTAGTAGCTTTGTAGTATCATTTGAAGTTTGGGATGATGATGCTCCCTGCCTTGTCTTTTTTGTTCAGAACTGTCTTTGTTATTCTATGTCTGTTTTGGTTTCAAGTGAATTTTAGGGTTGTTTTATCTAATTCTATGAGTTATGCTGTTGGAAGTTTGATTGGAATGGCATTAAATCTGCATAACAATTTTGGAAGTATGGCCATTTTCACTATATTGATTCTTCCTACCCAAGAACAATGAATATCTTTTCATTTTCTGATATTCTTTTCAATCCCCTTTTTCAGAATACTGTAGTTTTTGATGTAGAGGTCTCTTCTTACTTCATTAGATTGATTTCTATGTATTTCATTTTTTGGATGCTACTGTGAAAGGTGTTTTTTCCTTAATTTTTCTTGCAATGAGTTTGCTATTCATGTACAGGAAGGCTGTTGATTTGTGAGTGTTGACTTTGTATCAGCTATGCTACTGAATTGGTTGTTAAAATATTTTTTAAAGCATTGAATTATTTTCTCACATTAGTAAGATTTACATTTGTAATAAAATTATGCAATCTATTTGACTCTTAATAATTGCCCATAATATACTACTTTATTTATTTATTTATTTATTTATTTATTTTTGCGGCACCAGGGATTGAACTCACAACCTTGCACCTGTCAGACAGGCGCTTAAGCCATTGAGCCAAACTCTCAGCCCTAGTTTTTTGAGGCAGGGTTGCATCTGTAGCTCAGACCAGCCTTGTGCTCACGCTGTAGCCCAAGCCAGCTTTGAACTCACAATGCTCCTCCTGCCTCAGCCTCCCAAGTGCTAGGATTAAAGGCGTGCACCACCACACCCGGCTCAGTTGAAAGGAATCTTAATTTTGTCAAAAGGGATGAATTTTGGTTAGAAATGTTTAATTCTTGTCATGGAAACAGCCCTACTTACCAAATGAAGCAGACTACTTTATAAATAGTATCTTTCATGGGGTAATTACAGCTTTTTTTTGTGTGTGTATGGCACCAGGGATCAAACTCACAACCTCATGCCTGTTAGGCAGGCATGTAAGCTGCTGAGCTAAGCTCCCAGTCCTAGTTTTTTTTTTTTTTTTGTGGCACCAGGGATTCAACTCACAACCTCGTGCCTGCCAGTGCAGGCGCTGAAGCCACTGAGACAAACTCCCAGCCCTGGTTTTTTGAGGCAGGGTTGCACTATGTAGCTCAGCTCAGGCCGGTCTTGCGCTCGTGTTGTAGCCCAAGCCGGCCTTGAACTCACAATGCTCCTCCTACCTCAGCCTCCCGAGTGCTGGGATTAAAGGCATGTGCCACCACGTCCGGCTCCAGTCCTAGTTTTTTGAGACAGGGTCACACTATGTAGTTCAGGCCGGCCTCGCTCATGGTTGTAGCCCAAACCAGCCTTGAACTCACAACGCTCTGCCTACCTCAGCCTCCAGAGTGCTGGGATTAAAGGTGGTAATTACAGTTCTGATACTCAAATTATATACTCCTCATATTATTTGTCACAAGATGAATGTATATGATCCAGTGGTTTATATCTAGTACATGCCTATACTACCAGTTACTTGGGAGGCTAAGGCACAAAGACTGCTTGAACCTAAGAGTTTGAGATTAGCCTAAGGAACAGAGTGAGACCTATCTCTTAGGAGAAAAAGCACAATATTATGAAATAATTTATTTCTGCAGCAAACCTCAATGTAGTCTTTTCAGTTTAGTTCCCTTAAAAGTAGTAAAATTCATTGCAATGAATTCTTGGGTATGAGACCAATAGCACAGCAAAAGCCAAAATAAAAAATTGGGGCCACATCAAATTAAAATGGTCTGCACAGTAACGGAAACAACAGATTGAAAAGGCAATTTACAAATGGGAGAAAGTTTCTGCAAACCATGTATTTGATAAGGAGTTAATATTTAAAATAACTCTTAAGAAGCCAGTAGCAAAAAACTCCTAATGACTCAATGACAAAAACGCAAATGACTAAAAATATGCAAAGGATATGAATAGATATTTTGCAAAGACTTACAAATGGCGAACAGATATATGAGAAGATATTCAACATCATTAATCATCTGAGAAACGCAAATCAAAACCACAATGAGACATCACCTCATACCTGTAAGGATGGCCATTATAAAAGAAGGAAAGACAAGAAAGGGAAGAGAAGGGAAGAGAATGGAAGGGAAGGAAAAGGGGAAAAAAAGAAAAGGGGAAAATGGGGAAAAGTGGTGGTAAAGATATAGAGAAATTAAAATCCTTTTTTTTTTTTTGGTACCAGGGATCGAATTCAACCTCACGTCTGCCAGGCAGGTGTTTACGCCACTGAGCTAAATCCCCTTCCCTATTTTTTGAGACAGGGTCTCACTATGCAGTTCAGGCTGGCCTTGAACTCACTTTGTAGCCCGGGTTGGTCTTGAACTCACAAGAATCCTCCTGCCTCAGCCTCCTGAGTGCTGGGATTAAAGGCACGCGACACCATGCCTGGCTAGAAATTAAAATCTTTTTGCACTGTTGGTGGGAGTATCAAATGGTGCAAATACTACGTAAAATAATGAAGGTTCCTCAGAAAATTAAAAATAGAACTACTGAAAATAAGTGAAACAGTCTCAAGGAAATATATATATATGTTCATGTCTCTGAAGCAATATTCACAATAGACAAATGGTGGAAATAAATCAAATAAGGGGGAGAATATATGAAAGTAAGCAACCTGCACTCACAAAGAAGGCAATCCTGCCATATGGGACAAAAGGAGTGAACCTTGCAGATATTATACTAAGTGAAGTAAGCCAGTAACAGAAAGTCAAATAAGAGGTATCTAAAATAGTCAGACTCATAGGTGCAGAGTAGAACAGTGATTATCAAAGGGTGGAGACAGGAAGAAATGTAAGTATTACTATTCATCCTGTATGAAAGTTTCAGTTACCCAAGATGATTATATTTTAGAGTTTCTATAAAAACATTATGCTTACAGTCAATGACATTGTTTTATATACTATGAAAAATTTATTAAAAGGGTAGTTCTCACCAAAATTTAAAAAATAAAATTAGAGAGAAAAGTTCATTCTAGTGACTTTTATCATTCTGGTTTAAAATACTACATTGGGGAGCAAGAATTTATGAGAACATCTTGCATTTGTGCTATTTTATGTAAGAAAGCGAATTGTATAGCACATTATTTTGTAAATGGTATAACATCCAGATTTAGTCATATATATGATTCAGTAATATATCATTGGTCCCAACTGTCGATTATTTTCACACGTTTCATCAACAGATTAATCTCCCTAAGACTTCTTTCCTTATTCCTCTAGCAAGACTGAACTGAATCAAGAAAGGAAAACAGTTCTTTCTAGATTTCCTTTGCTAAATACTCCTGATGTTGAGAATAAAGAGCATGATTTGCTGATAGTTCTTTTTTTCTACTTTTTTTAGTGTTATTCTACAGCCTTTTCAATACATTCTGCATTCCTTTCTGGTAAATGATGAACTTTAATTTGTTATGCCTGTCCATTTCCCTGGCTTACTGAAGCTTTCTCTAAATATACACAAAACAAAAAATGATACAAACCAGTGCTTTTCCCCTCTGCTTCACTCCTTAAAGGGTCTCTTTCACTCCCTCCACCTTAAGTGAAACTTCTCTGATAGTTTCAGAACCTTGTACTATTATTTTCTTTAATATTCATTTTCCCTCTCTCATTTTATTGACTCTTCAAACAAAAATAATCTCAATGCTTTCACATCTGAAAAATCCCCAGCTTTCTTTCTCATGGAAGTACCCTTTATTCAGAGGTATAATCCTTGAAATAGTCATCTTGTGTTTCTATCGTCATCAACCACTTAGTAGCCTGGTGTCTGCTCTCACACTTTTAATGAAACTGTGCTAGCACTGGTTACCAATGATCTCTCTGTTGCTAAATCAAATAAACACGCTCAGTCATCATCCTAGATTCCTGACACTTTAACATTGCTTATCACTTTCTCCTCTTTTGAAATATTTTTCTTTTTTGGTTATTATTACATGTATAGAAAAGACAACATAGGAGACTCCTATTCTTTGAAGGGCATACTTACAAGGTTGGTCTTTGGCTGGCATGTAAGAACTTGGAATTCGTGAAGTTTCTTCTGCTGCAATTGGTGAAACAGACTCACTGTACCTAAACTATCTGTGCTAATAATACAATTTATACAAAACACCTACTTTTTCTCCAGAGAATCTAGAATTTGGGCAATGCTATACAAAAGGAACATATATGAAGTCTTCAATATAAAAGTAGAGGGCCAGGAGTTGGGCTCAGTGTGTTAAGTGCCAGCCGGGCAGGCACAAGGTTGTGAGTTCGAGCCCCAGTACCACAAAAATAAATTAATAAATAAATAAAAGTAGGCACTGGCTCTTTAATGAATCTCCTCAATAGATAACACATAGGTTGCTGCTACTAGGGCAAGCAAGGTCATTCTATGTGATTCTCCATGACATAAAACTCTTGGACGCTTGCACTTGATTTCCTCTGGACTTTTCCCTATTTGTTCTTTGCTGAGTTTGCTTTGTTTCCTTTTGCTAAAATAATTCAAAGCCATAAAGTTGGCCCATTACAGAAATCTACCTCTCTGACTCTTCCTTCGACAAGAATCAATGTAGGTAACTTAGGATGCTCCAGCCTCAGTCCCTTACTCTATACACTAAACCAACTCTCTAGTGTGAACTCATCCTCCTCATGACTGTAACTATCATCCACGTGGTAAGAACATCTTGGCCTATAATTTTAGGACTGAACTCTTCTTCAGGCTTTAGGTTTCTTTTTCTTTTAAAAAGATTTATTTTAAAGAGAAAAAAATTTCAAAACAAGATGATAGGAGGGTAATAATAGTTAATGCATTGCATATTATTATCTTTAAGTTAGTTACTCAGAGTACAAGATATAGGCATTTAATTGTCCAAAAAATATTAGCACAATCTTTCCTTTCAATAAACTAAGAGAAATTAGTAGTACAACTATCTTATGTGTGTGTGTGTGCGTGTGTGTATGTATATGTATATATATATATATATATATATATAGTTTTTTTTTTTTTGCTTTTCCCTTCCTTCTTTTCTCCTTTTTCCTACTCCAGTTTCTCTTTTCTTTTGAACAGTTTCTTCTCATTTCACAATATCTATTGTACATTTTGGGTCATAGTCACTCTTTCAGCTTCTCACACTAGGGAGACAATATGATGTTTACACATCTGGCTCTGATTTATTTCACTTGTAACTGTGGTCTCGAGTTATATCCATTTACCTATAAAAGTCTCTATTTTATCCTTCTTTGTGGTTGAGTAGTACTCCATTGTATAAAAAGACCACATCTTTCTTATCCATTCCTCAGTTAACAGACATTTGGGTTGTTTCCAAGATCTAGCTACTACACAGGTTTCTGATTTCTAAATGCAACTGACTATTGAACTTCTACACAGGTACCTCAAACTCGACATATACAAAATGAATCTATCATCATTTCCTGTCTTCATGTATCTCTTTCTTTAAAGACCCTTACACCTCCAGTTATCTATTTATTCCTGATTTCCCCATCTTAGTTAACAAAAACAGCATCATACAGTCTCCCAAACCCAATAGCAGAAGTCAATTCTATACATCCATCAAAGCCCACCTACATAGCCCACCTTTAAATCCTCCTAATTCTTCCTTCTTAATATTTACTGAATCTTTTCCTATTTCATCCAAACTATTATTGCTGTGGTTTCAGACCCTTCACAACTCACATAACTGGCACAATACTTTATGACTTATCCTTACACGTCTGACCTTACACTACCCTGTCTCTAATCCCCGAAAGCCGCCAGAGCAAGCCATTTAAATAAAAATCAAGCCTAATCATTGTGATCCTATTTACTTTAACGCTTTACTGGGGCCCTATCATTAAAAAATAAAACAAAATCCTAGTTCATGATTCTTAAGTGTGAGACCCACCAGCAACAATGAAGAACTCTTACTTCCCATAAAACAAACAGCATTTTCAAACTTCTATACCCAGTTCTTCCCCAGGTTAATATTTACCCCAGCTTGTGAGTCTAAGTTAATGGGTCCAGAAACCCTTTGTAAAAGTTCGTTCCTCAGAAATTCTAAAAGCCCTTTCACTGAAGCTACCTAGCATATTGTAATATCCCTTTTTATCAAATCAGTCAACATGCTATATTTTCTTTTTGCAAACTGTTAACTGACAGAAGACTTTTAGTGCTTTACTCATTTGGATGAAAATCACCTACAACTAGAGAATAACAGTTGTTTGAGAAATATATCATTTCACTAATTGTAAAAATACATTTCCCCCCAGCACTGGGGGTGGAACCTAAGGCCTTGTGCATGCTAGATAAGTGGCCTGTCACTGAGCTAGCATTCCCCAACCCTTTTTTCAATGTTATTTTCAGAGAGGAACTTGGTAAATTGCCCAGACTAGCCTTGAATTTTCAATTCTCCTGCTTCAGCCTCTTTAGTAGCTGGGATTACAAGCTTGCATTACCATACTCATCTTCTGATAATACTTTTAATGGCATAAAATACTTTACAAATACAACATGTTAACAGAATGAAAGAGAATACCTGAAATTAAGAAATTGCATAGTTCTTTGGAGAATTCTCAAATAATTATGATCATGTGTCAATAATGGGGGTACACCCTGAGAAACATACTATCAGATAATTTTGTCAGGTGAACCTAGAATATTCTTACATAAAAGAAGATCACTATAATGTCACGATGCAATATAATCTTATGGTACCACTGTCAGGTAATTAGTCATTGCCTGAAATGTTATCATGAAATGCATGACTATATATATATTCAGAGAAAAACCTAGCTCTTTTATTCTTAATTTTAGTCTAAGTTGTTTTCTATGTAAAGGCATGACACTCATCATTTACCTATGCATCACAAACAACTTGCAGGATAAATATAGCAATACCATATTCATTTTTCAGAAGAAGAAACTAAGGCAAGTAAATGACAAAACTGAATTCAAGGTCAGGTGCATTGGTACAAGCCTATAATCCTAGCTATTGAGGAGGCCGAGGCAGGAAGATTACAAGCTTAAGGCTAACCTGGGCAATGTTGGGAGATACTGTCCCAAAACAAAAAATAAAGAGCTGGAAATGTACCTCAGTAGTAGAGAGCCCTGATTCAATTTTGGTACTGAAAAAATAAAACAAAACAAATAAAACCACAAGTAATTTCAAATTAAAATCATTATACTCCGAATTTGTATTATTTTTCAATGTGTTATGCAATTCTAGTTGTTCTAAAAATCAACATAAACTTGATTACCTCATCTTCGCAGATATCAGTTTTCTTTCCTTTTTTGTCATCTTTATCATCATCATCCTCATCATCTTCATCAGCTTGGTCATCACTATCATCATCATCATCATCATCATAGTCACTGTCTCCTCCCTTCCTTCTTCGCTTACGGCCTGGAGTAGGGGTGCCCAAGGGATGTTGCTCTTCTCCAAGATCAAGGCCACCTGAAGTATCTCTTTTACCTGTTTTCTTAGCATGAATGATTCTGAGCCTTTAAATATTATAAAAATTGATATTGTGGAATAAAAAGCCATTGCATATTTTTAAGAGCATAACATGAGTTTTAAGCAAAAATACTTATGATGCTTCTCTCCTGGGAAGCAATGTAACAACAGCAACACAAATTAGAATTGAAGAAATTTAAGAAATATATAAATTTCAGTTTATACTGACTTTTGAGTTATCTTGTCTTTTGGCAATTAAAACTGTTTTAGAAATCAACTCTAAAAGTTGAAAAGACTAACAATAGCCAAGTGATATAATTACTGATCCCTTTAATATGTGACTAAATTTCAATTCAAATTATGAGAAAAAACTATTTTTTTGAAATGGAAGTTTAGTAATTTTGCCATATTTCCTGGCAGTTTTAATGTTAATTAAGTTTGGTTAGACTATAAAAGCCAATTTTAATTAGAAAGTAAGTAAGAAAAAAAGGGGGCTAGGTATGGCAGTGCATGCCTGTAATCCAGCACTCTGAGAGTCTGAGGCAGAAAGATCTCAAGTGTGAGCCCATCCTGGATAACTCAGTAACATAGTGAAACTGTGTCAAAATATAAACCAAAAAAAGATTGGGGACGTAACTCAGTGCAAAGGCCTTGGGTTAAAACGCTCAGTACTGAGAGAAAGAAAAATTAGTAGTTTTGAGCAAATTCTAATTATGAACAAAGCAACATGACAGCAACAATAATCTAAGAAAATGTGATTGTTTGACTTCTCCAAAAGAAAAAAGAGAAACTGACTTTTTTCTAAATTTGAAGTTTATAAGCTCAATGAATCTCATCTACTTTGCCCGTTGCAAAATCTGGCCTTGACTTTTATTTATTTCATATCCCACTCAAATTAAACATTACCATTCCTTTAGAAAATGTTATGCTTAAATTCTGTTTTTGCAATTATTATGTATTACTTGTACAAAACAAAAATAATACATTAATTTTAATAAAACAGGACTTACTTGCGGAGTTTGCCTTCTACTACCCATTTATCTCTCCTCAAGTTTGACATGTAATCAATGTTCTTGTCAATTTCACTGTCAATACAAAAATTTATTAGAAGATATAAATTACTCCATTTATGCAATGCATTCACTTAGTATGAAAATCAATACATTTTTCATAAGTGAAAATGATATGATTAACCTGGACACTTTTGGAGATATTGCCAAAGAAAGGCAAAAAGAAATGAAAAATTATATCAATATTACATCAAAAATATACTTTAAAATATACTTTTATATATGTAAAAGTATATATATTTAAAGTTAAAATTTCCAGCAATGATAGAAATGTATGGCTGTGAATACTTTGATTGATATTTTCTAAAACAGGTAAAAGCCTAAAAACACACCATAAACTCTGCAAAATAATTAATAGCAAGAACAAGGTAAACATGGATTTGTGACAAATCCTGAAATACTAGAGTATTAGTATTTCATTAGTAACAAGTTCCAGAATTCAGGACTTACTTTGACTCTTAAATGAGTTAACACATTAATAAATAAAAAAATGATCTAAGGTTATATTAGCATACAGCTAAATAAGTGGCAGGATAATTCCATGAATGGTGCTAAGGAAAATCAGTTATCTGTTCTCAAAGATGTTAGGGAAATAAAAATTCCAGATTTCTGCAGTGGTACTGGATTTTTACACTATGGCAGAAAAAAACCCCAAAAAGTTCCAGTACATAAAAATTACTACATGAAATAGCTGACAAAGGTTACAGGATATATATAGGATAATCCAAAGTTTTTTTCAACAGACTAAAGAAATACATTAAAAAATTTTTATAATAAACTATAAAAAATACATTAGAATATTTTAGTGGCCATCTTTAAATGATATAGCTGTATGATTTTAATTTTCTTCTTGGTGCTAGTCTATAACTTCTAAGTTATCCATAAGCAAATTGTATTCCTTTGTGATTAGACAAATTTAAAGTAAAAGAATCTTCAACAGATAAGCCTAAGCATATATTACCTCACCACACTCTTGCTACATGCCAGTTCATTGATCAAGAAAGCCAGGACTGATGCTTTTTGGGCTGGAGTGTGAGCCTGAAAAGCTTTGGTCTTCAGGCTTTCAGTAAGCTCAGTTTGTCCACAGTGGGCTTCCATAAAAATCTGCAAAATCTCGGACACATTGTCACGATTCACACCAACATTCAGCAAATGTTCTCCAAGAGCTGTTTTAGCCTATAAACGTTTGGCATTGTTATCAGTCTTGGTCATAACCATTCACAACGTAAAAACAATAAGATTAAAAATACTAGCTTATATATTCTAGATATTACTGACAAGGGTTATATCCACAATTTTAAAGTAGAGATAAAATAGGCAACATGCTATAGACAAATATTCAATTACTTATATTGTTTTCCTTCTTTAAATCTTGCTTTAAGTCAGGCAAGAAGAAAAGTATGTACACTTATGAGTAGTAGAAATTTTAAGTCATCTATTAAGGTTCTTGTACTACAGAAATTGTCTCAAGCTTTTCCCAAGTTTTACAGTATCTGGACACTTTATCAGTAATGGCAGAGAGAGGGGATGGTTAAAAAACATTACTATTATGTTTTCTATCTTTGTGGTATGGTGGATTTTACTGCTTGGTACATTGAACAAACAGGGATATGGAGGAATTACAGTACATCTGGAAGCTTTACTCTCTTTGATATTATCTGAAGCTGTAAGTTTCACTTTCTGCAATATTATCTGGAGCAAAACTATTGGAATGTATATTTTAACTGGGCTTTAGTTAAATTTAAATTTAATTAGCATCTTCTAAGCATAGTAAAATCTTAATGTGATGGTGTGTAGATTCCTTGATTAACCTATGATACTCAGTGAGACAAAGTATAACTTCAAAATGTACACAAATAAGCTCTACTTCCTTTATAAATTATGAATTCTCTTTTGATGACTGCCCCTTGGGTATTTCCTTAAACCAACTTGGTCTTTGCCTATAGCTAGAGGAAAAAGAGTAATTGAGAATGGTCTGCATTCCTTAAACTTTATAATAAGGTTCTTCTATGTTTGCAGCAGGTGTACCTATTATAAATCTACATTTAACTTTCAGACATTATGTAGAAATATTGGATCAGTGTATACAATCTGCTAATATGTTAAAGTTAGCTATAAATGCACTGACAGTACAAATTTAAAACAATTTTTATACATATGTATTTTTACCTTGAATCCTGTAATTAGACCTGGATCACATACAGCAGCTGAGAGGAGCCTCACAAGCAAGTCTTGTACTTCACCCATGCTGTCCCCTATATTTAGTAATCCCTCTTGAAGAACACTCAGGTTTGGAACCTCAATATTCACATCAAAGCCCAAAACTTTACCAAAGTTTTGTAAGAACTGCACCACCATGAGACAGTCTGAAAATGTACTCCCAGAGAGAACAAGTCCTGGAATACGAGGCAAATCTGGCAAAGGCTGAAAATAATAACAAAAAAGAAATATATAAATGAAATTTAAAGTAACTTTAAAAATTCAACAGTTTCTACCTTTGGAAGTAAAATAAGCTGCTATGTTTCTTTCCTTTGTATTGTACCAGTGGTTTTTCCTGTTGGATGTATGTTTCCTGGAGGTACTACGTACCTCCATCATACATAGTGTCTTGAACATAGGTACCCATCAGTAAATTTTTTTTTTTTTTTTTTTTTTCCGGCACTGGGGATTGAACTCACAACCTCGCGCCTGCCAGGGCAGGTGCTTAAGCCACTGAGCCAAACTCCTAGTCCTGATTTTTTGAGGCAGGGTCGCACTATGTAGCTCAGGCCGGCCTTGCGCTCGCGCTGTAGCCCAAGGCGGCCTCAAACTCACAACGCTCCTCCTACCTCACCCTCCTGAGTGCTGGGATTAAAGGCATGCGCCACCACACCAGGCTCCATCAGTAAATTTTGATTGAACTCAAATTGAACTTAAAAGAGACACTAACTTTAATTAACTTATACATTGATAAAACATAAGTTAGACTATTGGGCAAAAATTATGTAAGAAATAAGCATTCTATGGGCATACTCAGCACGTGCATTGATTTCTTCTAATGATGCAGATGTTTAAAATTCACACTTTTTTGGTAGCTCGTAAACTAACAGCATGTATCTGTTTGATTTATGATTGGAAAGAGTGGTACCAACTACAGCTAATGAATGTTGATAAATTATTGGTCCATATTACCGCACTCATGATTCTGCACATGAATCATGCAAGTTATAAGCAAGCTTTTAGCTTACTCTGTAGTTAGTGAAGCAGTACTATGAGTTCAGTATTAAAATTAGAAAACCAACTCTGCCACTTCTCAAATATGCTTACACATTAACATTTTAATGACTAAGTTATAATACTCTTTATCACAGACATTTAAAAAACTCAGTAAATAGGTAATCTAAATTAAAAACATTTTTGCCCATGAATAAGATTCAAAGAAAGTACTTTAAATTTTAATTGAAAAAGGTGTGATTTATAAATATTTCTATCTATTTGATTTGGTCCTTGTTTAAGAATGTTGCTTTACCTTGTACTTACTGAAGCAACTAACCAAAGACTTTTCTATTAATATTGTATAGAAACATACGAGTAGGGATAATAGTTGATATCATACAGATGTTTTATTCTGCATTTGAATACCAATTAATTCTGAGCCTTTTTTATTCTGAACCATAGCAGACACACATTTCCATACAATTCTAAAAATTTATACAACAAAGGTAATAAAAGTGTGGCTTCAAATGGACTTAAAAAGTTGAAATACTGCATGTAAATTTAAATAAAAATAAAAGGTGCAAAAAAATAAAACCTACTTAAGATTTTAAAAACTTGTTCACTAAAATTTTATGAATGTGCTAACTACCTTACACACTATCTTGGAAAATTTAAACATCTATATGAATAAAAATACTATATATTCATTTTTACTTAAAAGCTTTTATGCTATATAAATAAATAGAATATTAATATAACTTAATCTCCACTAGGGTACTAAAAGTTTCCTTTAAGAACATTAGAAAGGAGCTTATATAAATCAGGAAGACAACAATCATTTGTGTAACAGATGAATATGGCAGATGAATACAGATGTTACTGACTAAATATAATATTTTTATATGATATACAGTAGTGCAGAGGTGATATTGCATTACTGATATAATTGTGTAGAAGTACCATCATATTAAGTATCCAAAAACAAAACTGATTTCTACTCGAAAGTATGCCAGTTGTCAAGATTATTTTGATCTTTTAAAATTTCTATTTTTGTGTATTGTAGCAACATTACATACCTATAAAGCATTATAGAAGAGTGAAAATGTATCAAATTCTATGGTTAGACATAATTTCTTGGCATTCAGGATCATAAACTGTGTGGACGCTAAAAGTTTAACAAACTACAGCTTGAATACAAATTGCTAATTATTAATCATGGACAAGTTCCTTAACCCTCTTTGTGCCTCAATTTTCTCATCTGTAAATGGAGATAAATACTAGCTCTATAGGACTGTGTTGAGGATGAGATTAAATCATATAATTGAGAGTTCATATAGCATAGTTCCTGACATATGGAGTAAAAACATTCTATAAAAGTAAGCTATCATTACTAAAGAACTGCAGGAGTTTATAGATTATGTACTCCAATTTATTTAAATATTTATATAGTACAGGTAGAGTTAGATCTTTCTATGCCTGAATACCTGAGATGGACCAAAACAAGCACGGACATATGATTTACTTCTATACTTCATTTTCATAGATTTCTAGTGTGTCTACAAATATTAAAAATGTGTATAGTACTCCAATTATATATTGAAAACTGCCATTATCAGTATAGGAACTTCAGAGAGGTTTACAAATGGCTATCCAAGAGAGGCAAATCCACTCTTCTGGATAAAAATTAAGGGCTGTCACAATGGCAGCTCTGACAAGCAAATCAGGTGAAAAAACTAGAAAAATTAAACTGTTAGTGAAATGGTTTACAGAATATATAAATTACCTTTTGGTCTGCTAAGCACATGTCTTCATTAGGCTTCTTTAGTTCCTTTGCCATTTCTAATTCTAATCTTCGTTGCTCCAGTTTACGTTCTTTATTTAATCTTTTTTCATCACGTTTTTCTTGCTTCAACCGTTCTTTTTCCTTAAAAAAATACGAACACAGTTCTCCTTAATCTCCTAAACTGAATCACAGTTCTCCTATAAATGTCCAAAAAACTCTAGTTTAAAAAGTGATCACTTTAAAAAGTGATCAAGGTATTATTATTTCCATGAAGAAAATTATCTTTGGAAGTTTATGAATAAATTTAGAATAACATAAAAATAGCTTGTTTCTATTTTTGCCTTATGAATTTCAAAATAATTTTATGACTGGCCATGATGTTGTATACCTTGAGTACGTACAATAAAAATAAATTTAAAAGATCTTATAACTATACATTTAATATCAATATTAGATCTGGTACACACTATGCTTATTCAAAATTTGCCAGATTATGAAAATAAAACATATATTTAAAAACAGGAATGCAAAATGTTCATGACCAACTACTTATTTGTAAAATAAAAATTAGAATCAGCACAGATTTTTATGTGGTTATAGGAGATGAAGGGGAATTCATAGCAAGAAAGTGGAACAATGTGAATTCCCCAAGAAAAGTGTGAATTTTCAAAAGCAGTTCTCTTTAAGTGAATTAGCTAGTCTTGAGATAGCACCTGTCAAGGTACCCTAAGGGTGGCAGCTGCAGCAGGGTGCACACGGCCCAGACAGTACCAAGCAGGGACTCCCAGCAACCCAGCAAGGCACCAGTGGTGATAGTTAAAAGTATCAGGCTAATAGTTACCATAGTTGTTCAGTAGCAAGGCTATGCCCAAGACTATTGTTATTGTTAATTGTACTACTTTAGCCAGGATACCATACCTGCTATAATCAGCTTTTTTCTCCTGTATGACAACACTGTAATTGTATGGGATCATTACCATCACCATAATCCAGTACTAAGGGACTGGGTACTGAGTCAAATAGGCAACAAATTCTCATCCTCAACATATTGGGAAGGTAGGTTCTTTGGACAGAAACAAAGACCAAGAACCACCTACATCTACAAGACATACGTGTGGAACAGCCATTTCCAAGGGAAGCCTCAACAGTACCGATAAAGCTATGTACCATAAGAAACCTATAAGCATCAAGACAGAAAACAAAGCAATACAAAAAGTAGAAAACAGAAAAATGACAAGACAAAGAAGCAAAATGCAAACCCATACCCCCAGCCCACCCAGGACAAACTCAGAGCACAATAAGATAGATGAAATCAGGAGCCAACCACTGGAACTTCCTGAAATGATAGCAACAGAAGTGAACAAACAAATGGATGAGATTACAGAAAAAATAATCTTTAAGATGCAAAAAGAAATGACGATCAAAATCAACAACATTAAAACAGACACAGATAAAAAGATAGAGGAGCTCAGGAAAACAATGGAAAGCATGAAAGCCCAACATAGGAAAGAAATAGAATCCATGAAGCAGATACAAACAGAAGTCCAAGAGACTAAAAATTCAACTGAAAGTATATACAACAGATTGAATGAAGGCAAGGATAGAATATCAGATCTAGAAGACAGGATTGTGGCTAGCAACTGTGAAAGGAAAGATATCTTAAAAATAGCAAGAGATCATGAAAAATCAATCCAACAGCTATAAGATGAAGCACAGAACAACAATATAACATTGATGGAGTGAGTGAGAAAGCTGAAAACATAGCTAAAGACATAAAAAACCTCTTCACAGAAATAATGGCAGAAAACTTCTCAAATGTGGATAAAGAATTTGACATGCAAATAAACAAAGCATGTATAACTCCAAATAGCCATGATCAAAATAAGTCTACAACAACAAGGTACATAATAAGATTCCAGAAATTCAGGAGAAGAACAGATTATTAAAAGTGACTCGAGAAAGGAAACAAATCACCTATAAAGGAAAATGCATCAGAATCAAAGTGGACTTCTTACCACAAACCTTCAAATCAGGGAGAGCTTGGAGTGATGTATCTGAGGCCCGAAAAGAAAAACAATCTTCAACCAAGATTGATATACTGTGCAAAACTATCTTTCAAAATCCATGGAGAAAAAAACATATTTTGATAACAAAGAACTGAAGAAATTCATGATCACAAACCAGCTCTACAGAATGCTCTGAAGGATATTCAGGATAAATAATGAAGACTGCATACATGTGAACAACAAAAGAAAGCAGCAGCCAGGCAGGGCAAGCAATTAAACAGAGGAAAAAGACAGGGAACCAACAATTAGAAAGTAACAGGAAAAGGATAATCCAATACATATCATTTAGAATCATTAATGTAAATGGTCTCAACTTATCAATCAAAAGAAACAGACTGGCAGAATGGATCAAGAAACAAGATTCAACAATTCAAGAAACACATTTAACTCAAAAAGGAATTTGGCTCCAGAGGCTCTTCACTCCTTGCAGCCAGATGCAAAGTCCGGGTGGTGCCACACTCCAGGGTGCGCTCTGCCTAGCCACCTGGGTCGCAGAGGTTCCAACCCCCATCCAGTAAGGCAGAGGCTCCAGCAACACACTCCAGGAGTGCATCCTCACTAGCTGTGCAGAGGATCGAGTTTTACCAGTCCAGCGTTTCAGCACAACCGATCAGGGGAATGCCCGGCCAACCTTGCAGGACACAGAGGTACTGAGCCCAGCCGAGCCCAGCTGCTCATCAGGGAGTGGGCAGTGTAGCTGCAGGGCTTTAGAGAACTTGAGCTCTGCCCATCAGAACACAAGGCACGAGCTCCTTGTTCAGGGGTGTGGCTGCGGGGCAGGTCCTAGAGGTTGCAAACCCGCCGAACCAGGAGCAAGGCCCTGGCACTATATGCCTGGGACTCACCTGGGCTTGCCTTGTGCTCCAGAAGCTCTGCATTCCTCACAGCCAGACTCAAGGTCCAGGTGATGCCACACTCCAGGGTGCACTCCATCTAGCTGCCTGGGTCCCAGAGATTCCAAACTCCACCCAGCCAGGCTCAAGGTCCAGTGACATACCCCAGGGCTGCATCTCTGCTAGCCACCTGGGTTGCAGGAGTTGTGAATGCTACACAGCCAGGTTCTAGACCCTGGCAACAAGCTCCAGGGGTGTGACCCTGCTAGCTTCAGGGAGGATACAAACTTTGTCCAGTCCAGCGTCCCAGAGCAACCCAACAAAGTATATCAGGGGAATACACGGCCAGCCTCACAGACCACAGAACACAAGGGTCCAGCACTATAATCTGGGGGTGTGCGCTGGCTAGCCATGGGGATATTGGAGGATTGAAGGCCTAACCAGCACAGTGTTCCAGTGCAATCCAACAGGAGGCTGCCTGCACAGGCACACAGGTCCCAGAAGAAAATGACAAAACAAAAGGCCAAGAGACAGTCTAAGTCCCCCAGGCCACTGAGAACAAACCCAAGACACTGAAATGGAAGACACTAGGAGTCACATAACTGAACTTTCTTGAAATGATAGCAAATGAAGAAAAGAAACAACTCTGTGAAGCTATAGAGAAACTCAAATCAGAAATAATCTCTCAGCTAAAAAATGAAATGACAATCATTATGAAAATGCTATGTGTATCTAAAGAAGATCAAGATAAAAAATAGAAGAACATAAGAAAATAATGGAAACTTTGAATGAACAATATAAGACACAAATAGAATACATGAAACAGCTTCAAAGGGAAATACAAGAAATGAAAAATTCCATGGAAAGTTGGCAAAACCACTTGAATGAAGCTGAAGATAGAGTCTCAGACCTCGAAGACAGCATGGAAACCTATGATCATGAAAGAAAAGATCTCTTAAAAATAACAAGGAACGAAGAAACAACAATTCAACAGCTGCAAGATGATGCCAAGAGAAATAACATAACATTAATAGGCATCAAAGAAAAAGCAGGGGTCAATACTAATGACCTGCAAAGACTATTTGCAGAAATAATAGCAGAAAATTTTCCAAACATGGGAAGAGAATCTGATATACACATAAATGAGGCATACAGAACTCCAATTAACCATAACCAAATAAATCTTCACCCAGACATATAACAATTAAGATACCAGAAATTCAGCACAAGAACAGAATACTAAAAGCTTGTCAGAGAAAAGAAACAGCTCACCTATGAGGGAGAGCCTATCAGAATCATGGCAGACTTCTCAACACAGACCTTTAAGCCAAGAAGAGCTTGGAGTGAAGTATTTCAAATCCTGAAAGAAAACAACCTTCAACACAGATTGGTGTACCCTGCAAAACTATCCTTAAAAATTGATAGAGAAATAGGATACTTCCATGACAAAGAACAACTGAAGACATTTATGGCCACCAAACCAACACTACAAAGAGTATTGAAAGACACTCTAGAAAGACACAAAGATAGCTACAATCTAAAGAACAACAACAAAAGAAAACCACTAAGCAGGGCAAAAAATTAAACAGAAAAAGTAGAAAACCAACAACAGAAAGATATCATGACAGGCATGAGGCAGTACATATTAGTTATATCAATCAATGTAAATGGTCTCAACTCATCAATAAAAAGAAACAGACTGGCAGAGTGGGTTAAAAAACAAAATCCAAGAGCTGGGTGTGGTGGCGCATGCCTTTAATTCCAGCACTCAGGAGGCTGAGGTAGGAAGAACATTGTGAGTTCGAGGCTGGTCTGGGCTACATGAGAGCACAAGGCCGGCCTGAGCTACACAGTGCGACCCTGCCTCAAAAAAACTAGGGCTGGGAGTTTGGCTCAGTGACTTAAGCGCCTGTCTGGCAGGTGCAAGGTTATGAGTTCAAGCCCTGGTGCCCCCCCCAAAAAAAGAAACAAAATCCAACAATATGCTGTGTACAAGAAGAAACACATTTAACTCAAAAGGAAAAGCCCAGACTAAAAATCAAAGGCTGGAAAACAATAATCAATGCAACAGAAACCCAGAAAAAAGCAGAGGTAGCTATTATGTTTGCAGACAATATGAACTTCAAACTGAAAATGATCAAAAGAGATAAAGAAGATCACTACATACTTGTCAGGGGAAAACTTCAAGAGGAGGAGATTACAATCATAAATATATACGCACAGAATATGGGAGCACCCAACTATGTAAGACAATTCTTAATAGACATGAAAAGCCAAATAAACAATAATACAGTTATAACAGGGGACCTTAACACCCCACTGTCATAGACAGACAGATCAACCAAAAAAAAAAATTAGCAAAGAAATAGCAGAACTGAATCAAACTTGTGAACAAATGGACCTAGTGGATGTGTACCAAGTGCCCCACCCATTATCAGAATACACATTCTTCTCAGCTGCACATGGGTCATTCTCTAAAATCGATCATATACTGGTCCACAAAACATGCTTAAGTAAATGCAAAGGAACTGAAATAATTCCATGCATATTATCCGACCATAGTGCAGTAAAATTGGATATGAATGACAAAAAAATCCCACAAGAACCCCATGAACACATGGAAATTAAATACTACTCTCCTAAACAATCAATGGGTCACAGAAGAAATTAAACAATATCTACAATTGAATGAAAATGCAAATACAAATTACCGGAACCTGTGGGATACAATGAAAGCAGTCCTCAGAGGGAAATTTACAGCACTAAACTTTCACATCAGAAAAACGGAAAGAACACACATAAACAACCTAATGCTGCACCTCAAACTTCTAGAAAAAGAAGAGCAAGTCAAGTCCAAAGCCCAAAGAAGGGAGGAAATTATTAAGATTAGAGCAGAAATTAATGCAATTCAAACTAACAAAACAATACAAAGAATTAATGAATTGAAGAGTTGGTTCTTTGAAAGAGTAAATAAAATTGATAAACCCCTACCAACCTTATCAAGAGGAAAGAAAAAACTCAGATTCATGCAATAAGAAATGAAAAGGGTGAAATCACTACAGACCCGGTGGAAATACAGAAGATCATCAATACCTACTTCGAAAACCTTTACTTACATAGATCGGATAACACAGAAGAAATGGACAGATTCCTAGAAACCTATGAATTACCAAAGCTGAATCAAGAAGACATAAAGCTGCTGAATAACCCAATATCAGCTTATGAAATTGAAAATGTAATTAAGACCCTACCAACAAAGAAAAGTTCGGGCACTGATGGATTCACTGCTGAATTCTATAAGAAATTTAGGGAAGACTTAATGCCAACACTCCTCAAACTCTTCAATGAAATAGAAAGGGAAGCAAGTCTCTCTAACTCATTCCTGGAAACAAGTATTACCCTAATACCAAAACCAGAGAAAGACCCAACCAAAAAAGAAAATTACAGGCCAATCTCCCTAATGAACATAGATGCAAAAATCCTCAATAAAATACTGGCAATAGAATACAGCAAGTTATCAGAAAGATTATACACCATGATCAAGTGGGATTCATCCAAGGAATATAGGGATGGTTCAACATACGGAAATCAATACATGTAATACACCATATCAACAGGACCAAGGGCAAGAATCACATGATCATCTCAATAGATGCAGAAAAAGCTTTTGACAAAATACAACAGTCATTCATGATAAAAACCCTACAGAAAATCGGAATAGATGGTCTCTACCTCAACCTGATAAAAGCCATATATCATAAACCAACAGCCAACATCTTACTAAATGGACAAAAACTGAAAACTTTCAACCTAAAATCAGGAACAAGACAAGGATATCCATTATCACCACTCCTATTCAATATAGTTCTGGAAATATTAGTCAGAGCAATTAGACAAGAGAAAGAAATAAAGGGAATAAGGATAGGAAAGGAAGAAGTGAAATTATCATTATTTGCAGACGATAGGATACTCTACATAGAAGATCCCCAAAAATCCATTAGAAAACTTCTAGAAGTAATAACCAAATTCAGTAATGTAGCTGGATACAAAGTGAACACTCAAAAATCAATAGCATTCCTGTACACAAACAACAAAGTCACTGAGA
>RJWM01012832.1:0-55207 GCA_004363535.1 Dasyprocta punctata | reverse complement strand
GCAATAAACTTTCTAATCGGGTTAGATCATCGTTTTTCTTCTGGTTTTCCAAAATGCCTTAGCCCTTTGAAAAATTGGACCCCTTTTTAGAAAACTAATTTATTTTTTCCTCTGGATTTTGGACGGTCATCGACCACCCGTTCACATCTTTGCTCGTTTCCTCGGGCCTCCGGGACAAGCAGGGACTTGAGGGGGACTTGTGGGAAAGGAAGGAAACACACGGATCTGTCTTCTGTGAGTAACGGGATTAGCAGTGAGAATGAAGGCGGCTTCTTCCCTGCTCACGGGCTGGCAGAACTCCCAGGCAATTTGCTCTGGGGACAGACTCAGCTACACTGCTGCCAGTGCCGGCCTTGGGCCCTGCAGAGTGAGGAGCCGTGCACCCCAGGGAAGGAGCCGTAGAGGCGGGAGGTGGGGAAGGATACGGTGTGTGGCACCAAGCAGGGCTGGCAGGACGCCGTCCCTGCACCCCCTTGCCCAGCCTCTGGCTGAGAGACCACTGCAAGCAGAGCTGAGGGCTGGACAAGGAGCAGCGGGCTCCGTGTAGGCACGGGGCAGGGGAAGGTGCAGGGGACGAGGAGATGGCACTCAGACGAGACACGAGCACAGCACAGAGCAGCTTGGAGGGTGTAAGCTGCAGCCCTGTTCTCCAGCACCAAGAGAAAGGTGCTTCCTCACTTCCGGCCTGGCCCATGGGTCTGGGAATGATCTAGGAGCATATGCTAAGCCACACTCCTTGGGTCCTCGCCGGCACCATCACATTTCCCAGCTGCTCCCTTCGGCTTCCCCTGGGTAGGGGTTTCCACAAACACTGTCCCCAGAGCTACCAGTGCTGGTGGGCAAGGGAGCCAGGAAGGGGCTGAGGTCAACAGTTCCGGGAACTGCCACCAGCTGCCTGGCTCAGCCAGACTGGAATTCCCATTAGAGACACTGACTTTTAAGTGGTTTTCCTCTCTAGTAGAACTTTGAAGAGCTCCATGGCCATGAATTATTCAAGGTCACTGACTGACTGTGCCCACAGTGTCTTCCAGATACCCTCCAATGCATCCTTGGCTAGCCTGGACATTCCGGGAGAAAAGTGAGGGGACGCGTTCGCCTCTCTGCTGCCCCAAGTGCCTACCCCACACAGGCAACCCCGAGGCTACCGGGAAGCTGGGACTTGGGATTCAGGGTGAGCCCAGCGTGGCTGTGGCTGCTTTGCTTTCTCTGTTCTTTCTCCTGGTAGAAATAGCCTTTCCCTTTCTCCCTCTGTCAGTGTCTCTGTTTGACTCTGTTTCTGTTTCTCTGTCTCTGTCTCTCTCTCTCTCTTTCTGTTTCTCCATTTGTCTGTCTGCCTGCCTGTCTCTCTCTCTTCTGTTTCTCAGCTAATACCTGATCATTTCCCCAAACTACAGAAAATACAGAAATGAGTGAAGAATACCACCAACTAAGAATAAGCACAGTTAGTACAGTACATATTCCTCATGGATATAATACAGTTTATTCCTCATGGATATGTACAGTTAATATAGTACATATTCCTTTTTCTTTTCTTTTTCTTTTTTCTTTTTTCTTTTTTTTCTTTTTTTTTTTAATTTTTTGAGACAGGGTCTCACTACATAGTTCAGGCTGGCCTTGAGCTCACTTTGAGGCCCAGAACTGGTCTTGTACATCCAAAGATCTTCCTGCCTCAGCCTCCCAAGTGCTGGGATTATAGGCATGTGCCACCACACCCGGCTTACATATTCCTTTTTCTGTGCTGATATTTTAAAAATCACAATGTGCATGGAGCTAGAGAGAGCTTGGCAGAGGAAGTGAAATTTCTGCTGCCCGGATGGATGGAACGGTAGAGATTTGGTGGGCAGGAAGACGTTGTTTGATGGAGAGGAAAGAACGTAAGCATAGTCACTAAAGCGTGTGTCCCAGGGTGGGTTGCTGGGGGGCCAGGGAGCGGGGCTGGATCCCAGATGCACACGGGCTTGCACAGAGTCCAGACTTGCTTCCATAGCTGTAACTCCTTGTTAAAGGCAGAGTTTTGAGAAGAAAATGGCGGTCAGATTGGGGTTCACACAGTTAATGTTGGCAGTGGTGTGGAAGTGGAAGAGGAAGGGGAGCTAAGGTAGAAAGCAGGAGATGGAGGCAGAAAGACCAATGGAAAGGCCATTGTTCATGGCTGTGTGAAGACACCAAGGAAGAAGTCAAAGGCTGTGGGGACTTGGGGCAGAGAAATGTATGAGATAAAATGTGGGGGGGTTGGTAACAGGTAGGGGAGGTAGGGAGAAGTTCAAGAAGACCTAGAGGAGAGGGCAAGGTATTCACGGGAGCCAAAGAGAAGAAAAGGTGAATTCAGGCTTGAACGTGATGCCTCGAAGGCACCCATCAGGCTTTAGGTCGATGCATCCAAAATGAAATTCTAAATACGAATTTTGAGCTCTATAGAAAATCCAGGGCTGTGGATTTGGGAGTCACTGCCTCTCAGACTCCACCGGTAGCCCTTTGCCCCCAACTCTCCCCCCACTCCTGACATCCTGTATTCTACACCATCCCTTTGCCCTTGTTCCTGACCTGTGAGCCTCTCCCTTCTATAGAAAGTACTCAGTTATGAAAAAAGAATGACTTAACACAGCCAGGCTGTGTGAAAAAATTTGAAAACTAAGTGATCCATCATATAACATAAATGGTAATCAATTTTTAAAAAGGGCTTTTGTTAACACAAAGAAACGGTTTATGAATGGTGTACATCCAACCCTGACTCTGGGTAGCGGCTCTGCTTTCCTGCTAGAGATGTGTCAGCCAGCAAACATACAATTCCTAAGTCTTACCTGAGCTTAAGACAGAGCTGCTCACCCAGACAGGCTCCCAGAGTTAGGCTGGGGGACCTGGAAAGGAGTAAGAGGTGCAACACCAGAAGCTGCTGGTTGGTTGGCTTCTCAGCTGGGCTTGCACAGTTCAATTAAGAGGACAGGCAGCTGCTGCCTCAATGCAAATAGAAACCTTATTAAACAAATTTGGGCAAGTGCAGGCTATTCTCTTCAACATCTTAAATCTTTATTGAGAGAGAGTCGTGCTGGGATGGATATGCGGCTGAGTGACAGCTCTCAGCTTTGCTGGTGGGTAGTTCACAGTAAAGCTCATTTGCTGGCGAGAGAAACCTTACTCTGACCTGCCTTAAAAGAGCTCATTTCTTTTTGGCTCTTGTCTGCTCTTCTCAGACCCAGTCTCTCTAGTGGGTCGAATCAGAGCCGCCTGCTGCAACCTAGTGACACAGCTCCGGCAGGACCCAGAGGCTCACACAGAAACTGCCAACCACATATCCTGCTTCAACACAGGCGTGTTTCACTTTGTGGCCCATCAGGAGTTCATCTACATTGGAAGCACCATACCTACCCAAACAACCAATGGGCAAAAGAGACCTTGATTGTTTCAGCAATAAGGACTTTACTAGAAAGGAAGTAATGTAATTAAAAACAGTATTTTGTTTCACGCTAAGTATTAAGTTAGCAGGCTGCATGACCTTCCAATATATGCATCTGGGTATAATTAGCTACAAGTAAAACCAAAAATGAAGTTTTTAAAAATAAACCAGGAATCTGAGGTCCAGTACGAGGGCAGAGAAAACACACTCCAATCCTATGTGCTTGGTGAATACATGGATTCTATCAAGTGAAATTACACAACATAAATTGTAAGTAATGTTCTAGAATCACTTCCTACTAGAAATGTCCAAAGGGCATTTATTGAAAGTGACATAAACACCTCCCACCCTGATGAGGTAGCAAGACAGAAAGAAACAGCAAGCAGATATTCCCCATTTCTGTTTCCATTTTCTTATTCAGTGTGCAGCATGATTCTAAGCTCAAACTGTTTGAGTTTGGGGACAAAGGAAATGATTTATGCCAGGATGAAGGGAAGAGGAAACTGTCTACAGTACCTGTCTTCTTAATACCGAGCTACCCTGATTAACTGAGACTAGCTAGCTAGTTTCTTCAAATCATTTGCTGTGGTTTGGGTGTGTTTTTCGTCCCCCAGAGTTCATGTGTTGGGAGCTTGGTCTCCAGTGTGGTGATGTTAGGTGATGGGACCCTTAAGAGGTGAAGCTAGGCAGCTGGTCCTTTGGTCAGCTGGAGATGCGCTCTGGGAAGGAATTATGCAACCCTGGTCTCTCTCTAACTTCCTGTTTTATGACGTGACCCTTTCTTCAGGCACGCACTCCTGCCGTGATATGTTCCATCATCAATACTAGTGCCATGTCCTTGCACCTCTGAGGTTACTGTGAGCCAAGAAAATTCATTTCTTTATAAAACTAGCCTGCCTCTAGTATTTCTTTATAGTAACCAAAAGGGGTTGAACACAATAGCCCCTAAAGTGCCAAAGATCAAAGTTGCTTCCTAATTTAGCCAATGCATTTAAAACTGTTGACCCTTGCAATAGGAATTACTGTAGAATCAACTCCCTTTACTGCTCGCTAAATGGGCTTCCAGCTCAGACTGCTTAAATGTATGACTTGCATACATCTATGTGGATGTGACATCTTCTATGCCCTCTGGATTTCTTTGGCCTCATAAACCTTCCTCTATGAACTAAAGACACACTAATGACCAAGGTCTTTCTGGGTCCAAACAAATAAAAATTAACCAAGGGGCCAAGAAGGTAGCTCAGTGGTACAGCGCCTGCCTGGCAAGCTCAAGGATTGGATTCCTAGTACAAAAAACAAACAAACAAACAAAAAAATTAACCTGAATAGAGTGGCACAGATCTTGCACTTTTCAAAACTTTTCTCTTTATATGCACATGATATTGCATTACTTCCAGTTGAATTTGCATCTTTACCATTTCCCCATCGTTTCTCAAAATGTGTAACTGCCAAACTTCAAGTGCGATTCATCAGCATTCAGGCAGATTTTAAGGACTCCATTGTGAGTGTGATCTGCTTCTTTTTCTTTCTCCACAAACCTGGTACCTTTATGTGTCATAAATCTTGATGTGATAGCAGCAGAGTCAGACTGGCTATTTTCCGCTGGGGCCTGTGTGGTCTCTGGGACCTCATGAGGTCTTCCAAGACCCAGTGCATTCTCTGTCCAGGGTTCAAGGCTACACGGTCATTGTTTGCACAACACATAAGGATATTTTCAATTTACCAAGCTCAGTTTAGATATGGATTTAAGTGAGATAAGCCAGAAAAAAAAATGCTTTCCTATGAAACCAAGTCATCAGAGAGAAATCAGGATCCTAAAAGAACAATTTACATGGAAAACCCAAACAACCAAACACCTGAAAAGAACGTACACAGAATTGGTTTTGTTTTTTTGTTTTTTTGGCACCAGGGATCGAACTCACAGGCTCGCACCTGCCAGACAGGCGCTTAAGCCACTGAGCCAAACTCCCGGCCCTCGTACACAGAATTGGGACAATAATCCAGCTTCTCACTACAGGTTACATCTTCTCTACTTTCACTGTCTCACCTGCCTTCCCTGTATGTGATCAACTGGGGGTAGTGAGTAATGGTGCTCAGAGCCAGACTGTTTGGGCTCAGGCCCTGGTGTCCCCCTCTGACTGTCTGTGTGACCTTAGGCTGTTCACTAGTTTCTCTGTGCCTCATTTTCTCATCTGTAAAACAGATCGCTTTGCAGATTAAATGAGATAAAGCAGTTGAAGCTTTTTGCCCAATGTCTGACACATAACAGGGGCTGAGTATATGTCAGCCAATATTTTAAAAAGAGGAACATTTAGCCACGGGACTTTTAACATAAAATATGGAAAGGAAATTGGGCACTTGGACCGCAATTCCTCTTTCTCCACTTTCTCCTGTATATTAATAAGAAGCCAGGCGATCATTTTTCATGTTACAGGAAAAGGATGGGCTCAGTTGTCATTGCTGAGTCGGTATCTCTGCTGGGGGCTGGGGAGTAAACTCCTCTGGGAAAGAAAAGGACTATGACAAAACACGTGTTCACTGAGCACCATCCAATGCCAGAGACAGTGTCAGGTCTCCCCAGATGGGAATTCCCCCAGTTAGAAACTTGAGTGGAATTCCAAGTCACACCTCTACCAGGAAACCTGGCCCTTCCACTAAACTCTTTCTTTTCTCCTTCTTCTTTTTTATTTTATAGAGAAAACAGAATTTCATAACAAAATAATTTGAGAATAACAATAGTTCAAACATTGCATGTTATTATCTTTAAAGTAGTCGCTCAGGGTACAAGATATGGGCATGCCCAAGTCTTTGTGCCCTGTTAGACTGTGACTGGAGCAAGCAGGCATGGAGTTGTCCCAAATGTAATACAAAGGCAACTTTGGAACAGAATTGCAGTACCTGGGACTCCAGGCAGAGTGCTAAGCAGCAGGACTGTGCTAGAAGGTGCTTTATATGTAAATATCTTGGGTAATGCATAATGTACAAATAAGAGGTGGATTGGAAGGTTCTAAGCTAATCATTCCCCACCTAATCATCACTACCTATCTCCATGCCCTTATGTAGTTTTTTCCCATACGGACGCCAACCTTGGGACTGTGACTTACTTTGGCAAATGGGATCAACAGAAGGGGTAACACTAGAGACTTAACAAATACTTGAACACTAAGACTGGAACCCTTATGCCACTCTGTGAGAAAGTTCAGCCTCTTTATGGATGAAAGAATCCACCAAGAAACAGAGGCCCAGCTGTCCAGGCTGAACCCAGCCTCTAGTCCCTCTTCTAGCTGAAAGCAGCCACATAAATAAGTCCAGGTGTTATCAGCAGGGATTAAACTAGTCCATCAGCCAACAGGACACAGGAAATCATAGACTGTTATTTGAAGCTAAGTGTGGAGTTGTTTGTTACTTTACAGTGGGTCTCTAAAACAAAAATTTAGTGGGTGGGGTGCTGCCATAACAAAAACTTAAAACGTGGCATTGGGACCAGATGGTGAGCAGACCGGAAGGGTAGAGAGGAAATCATTCTTGGATGCTGGAAAAACAGCAACTCAAGTTGGTGAAACAGTCAGTATATCACCCACAGGAATTTGCACAACTATGTAAAGTGTACAGAATAAATTTGTGGATCAGGTTAAAGAAATGTCCAGACTGAATGCTGAAAGCGAGGAGAGGCATAACTTACAGAAGGAGCAACTTAGTTTGCAAATAGAATACAGGAAATGAGGAGGGGCCAGAATTTGCTGAGTTGGAGAGTAGAACTATTTTTCCTAGCTATTCTCTCCAGATCAGAAAAGAGTCTCAAAGAAATGATCTTAGGGTAAAGGTTACCTAAGGATGTGACTGCAAAACCATCTACTAGGGATGCTAAAAACGTTAGAAGTGCTAGGTAGACCCAAAGGTGTCTAAATTGATAGTAGCCTAGTTCCAAAATATCTCTGAATAACCCAGCATTGGGTTGTCCGATACAGTAAACACAGGCCACGTAAAGCTACCAGGTGACTGAAATGTGGGAGTCTGAATTGAACTGCATTTTAAGTATAAAATACACACTGGATTCTAGAACCTTAACATTATAGTATGTAAATTGTCTTATTAATCATTGTCATGCTAATGAAATGCTGCAATGATATTTTAGATATACTGGGCTAAATAAAATATATTATTAAACTTTTACCTTTTACTTTTTACTGTTTTAAAAATGTGGCTGGGGTAGGTTGGACCTGAGTGCTGGAGGACTTGCCTACCAACCTCCAGCATGGCCACACACACACAAGTACTATTAGAATTTTTAAAAATAGGTATGTGACTCACGCATGTGGTTTGCACTCTATTTCTATTGGACAATGCTAGTTGGAGAGTGGCCTGTCTCAAAAAGAATTGTAGGCAAAAATTTTGTCTAAGGGAGGGGATAAGTAGTAAGCTGTGGAAAGTCCACAATGATTTTAAAGAATGTCTATCAAATTGGAGGAATAGTTTTAAATAATAGGAGATTTCTGGGCTCTCAATTTATCTAGCCAGGAGGTAGGCTGAGAAAGCTACTTACAGGCCATATATTGTCAGAAAGAAGAGGCATCTCAGAAGGCAGAATCAAGAGCATAGATGATCAAATCAAAAACAGAAATGTGGAGGTACGAGCAGGAGGATTTCAAGTCAAAGCCCAGCCTCAGCAATTTGGTGACTTAGGGAAATTTTGTCTCAAAACAAAACAAAGACCCTGTATTTGATCTGTAGCACAACACACACACACACACACACACACACATACACACCATGAAAGAAGAAAGAAAGAAAGAAAGAAAGAAAGAAAGAAAGAAAGAAAGAAAGAAAGAAGGAAAGAAAGAAAAGAAAAAGAAAAAGAAAAGAAGGCCAAGCAAAACCAGGCCCCAATCAAGGAACCTGCCTACTTGAGTAGAGGAACTTGACAACATATATTTGCATAGATTTCATAATTACTATTGAGCAATGACTTCTGTCTCTCTATTACTCCTGCTTTGAATGGGGACATCTTATCAGAGCTATCTTGTCAACATTTCACTGTTTGTTAGGTATAGGGTTTACCTTGTGCTCAGAATTAAGAGGAAATAAACCTGCCAAGACTTGCTAGGATGGAAAGTAGACTTACTTCTGAATGAAGAGGAGCTAGACATGAGAAGCCTTATCTGTGTTTGGACCAGATTCCTATCAAAATATCATGGACTTTCAGTGTGATGTGGTCTTTAGAAGAGACTTAGAGTTTTCGAGAAGGATGAGTATATTTTGTACTTGGGAGAAATGTAAACAATTGTTGCCAAAGTGTGGAGTTAGTGGATTTAAAAGGGCAAATTATTTGTGAATCTTCTCAGTGAGAAGCAGAGTTTATTTCCCCATCCCTTGAATGTAAGGTGACTGCTTTACTTGTTTTGCCCAATAGAAAGTGGCAGAAATGATACTTTATGACTTCTAAGCTCAGACTTCAGGTTCTACATTGTTGGTGGGAATGTATACTAGTACAACTATTAAGGGAATCAGTATGAAGATTCCTCAAAAAACTGACATTAGCCAAGAGGCTGAGACAGGAGGATTGCTGGGAGTTTAAGACCAGTCTGGCCTACATAGTGAGACCCTGTCTCATAGAACAGAAACAAAACAAAAAACAAATGAACAAACAATCACACCCGTTATCACTCCTGTATTCTATCAGTCACCTAGAACAAACATGGCAGTATGTGGAAGGTGACAATGTAGGGTCCTAATATCAGCAGACAGGGGTACATAAGAGCTGGACACCACATAACCAATAAACATGTATCTCATGTCCTAAGCTTCATTTCAAGGAGCTCTAAAGTTTGATTTTCCATACTCACCATCATTCTTCTGACCTACTTGTTGATCAGGAATTCCGTACTTATTTCTCTTTATGTCTCGGCTTATCCCATACCTTTCCTGCACCTCTCCACTCCATTGCACATGGAACACAGCATTTCAGGTCTTGTTGCTCTACCTGGAGGAATTGCTGCTGGAGGGTGGCTCACTGCCAGTCCTTAGAAGGCGCAGCAATGGGGAGAAGAGATTCTGAGATCAATTCCCCAAAACTCTTGGAAAGGAGAACTAAAAATCAATTCAGTTCAATAAAAACTAGGCCGGTTTAGGATTATAAGGAACCGAGCACTTGGGTCTGCTGCTGGTTCCTGAAAAAAGAATCAGGCAATTTGTCATTAGAGCTCTAAAATGTGCCATACTGTTTAATTTAGTGCTCTCCTCTTTGGAGACTGTATTCGCCTGCTGAGGTCTAAGTTATTTGCATACTCCCAAAATAAGCTACTCCAGGTCATTGCTGTGAAAGCTCAGAAAGAGAAGGGAAGAGCTACAGGGGAAACCTCTACATTCTTAGAGGACTTGTGAGTGCTCACACCAAGAATGTTGGCAGGATAGGGAAGCTCAAGGCCATTCTGATAAGGTCCCAGAGGGAATAGGAACATGTTATTGGACAATGGAGTAAAAATGATTCTTGCAATAAAGCAGCAAAGAACATGGCCCACTGTGTTCATGTTCCAGCGTCTTGTAGAAGGTAAAATTTGTGAGTATGAAACTGAGGAAAGTTGGTTGAGAAAAGTTTGAAGCTCAGTGCTAAAGGTGGAATTTGGCTTCTCTTGGCTGCCCATACTAAAATGACAGAAGAGAGAAATGATTTTAATATCAATTGTCAAATGCATTGGAAGCAGAATTTAAAGATCTTAAGGGCTGTCAGCTTCTCCATGCTATAGGGAATGAAGAAGCATTTCAGAGGGAACACCAAGGGTATAGCAAAAGAACAGTCCAAGAAGGAAGTCCAAAAGGCCATAAAGACAATTCAGAAAATATCAGGATTAAAATACAGCAGGATGAAGCAAAGTGTATGCAGGGAACACACTGTTAAGTTTGGGGAAATGTAAAGTGATCTCAAGATGTTATTGTTGATTGGAATCCAGGTGAGTAAATTTCTTTCACATGGGCACTATTTTCCCAGGAAATCAGTTGCCTTTACAATGAGCAGGAAACCATCAAGACCTCACTGGAGCTGGTTTCCATTAGCACCTCCTGAGTCTCAGTTTCCTTACCCACAAAATCAGTGTCGTGCATCCATAGCCCAGGACTGTGAAGATGAAATGAGCTGATGTCCAAGGATACCTTATGCACCAGGAAGGGGGTTAGAGTCAAGGCACTGTGGTGGAAGAAATGCGGAATAAAGAAAGCAACCTGAGCTTCGCATTCTGACCTATGCTTGCATTCCACCTCCACCACAATTAGTAGTTTAATTTTTTTAAGGCCCTCAGTTCTTCAATGGTAAAACAGGTCTTTCTACTTTGCCAGGTTTTGTCAGGACGACACGTCACATCATGTGCAAAATGGCTGGTAGAGTACCAGGCTCACAGGAGGTGTCCAATTAACAGTCTCTTCCATTTTGGTTGTTTCAAATTTCCAATTTGTTCATTCTCTTTTTAAAAATAACAAACAAGGGAATCTTTTGGAAACGGAAAGTAAGAAAGTTAAGACTAAATATCAGAGGAGGCTATACTTTCCCAATTCGTTTCCAAGTCACAAAATAAAATTAAGTTAAATCATTCAAGTTAGCCAATGGCCTTGGGGCTGGGGCTGACCTTAGCCCTTCCCTCGCATCCCTATATATCACAGACGATAGAGATGACTTGTTCAAAGTGTGACAATGCCCCTCAGAAATGAGCTGAGGACATAGAGCTTGTGAAGTTTGGGGTCCAACATCAACAGCCTGGAGCCTTCCCAAATTCTCCCAGCAGTAGTTTCCCACAGTTACTAGGTGTGATAGAGACCATTCCTGACAGAGTATGCTTGCTTGGTTATACGCAGGTTCTGGGTCATATATTAGCTGAAAATCAAGGAAAGGAAAAAAAATATGAATTCTCTTTGGCTCCTTTTAAGGTTGGAGTCTGTCTCCAAAAATACCAACATGGAAGTAAACACATACTCCTGTACAATTAAAGTCAGCCCCATATAGCAAGGAAATAACAGGATGCATGCCTTTGTTTATAAACAAAGACCAAGATAAATGTCAGCTGCCAGACCTCAAAGGCAAGCATGACAGACCACTTGCAGAGAGAAGTCACAGGCTGCAGGGCGAGCCCTTTGGTCTCCCCCGTGGCCTCCAGCAGACCTTTCCGGAGGTTTCAGGAAGAAGAGAGCAGCTAATGAGGCAGAGGGAATCTGCCTACGTTCCCTCCTCTCGGGTCTCTATTGTCTTCTTTTGGCCAACTTTGAAGTCAAGTTCGATTGCCACTCTCATTGCAGGCTGTGGCTGAATGCTTTGGAGCAATTCCCCTGCAGCAGGTAAAAAGGCTAAGCCTCAGTTTCTTTTTCTGTAAAATGGGGCTGCCAGTAGGCCCTCTATCACAAGACTATTACACAATCTAAACAGAACATGGATTTAGAATCTTGAACTCTTAAGGGCCAGGCACAAAGTCAGGGCTCAGCTAGAACAGGACAGGGAAAGTATTTGTCCCTTGCATAGCACCTGCCCTTAGTCAAGAAGCTGTGCTTAAACTGGGCATGGTGGTGCATGCCTGTAATCCCAGCACTTGGGAGACTGAGGCAGGAGGATCGTTGTGAGTTCGAGACCAGCCTGGGCTACAAAGTGAGCTCAAGGCCAGCCTGAACTGCATAGCAAGACCCAGCCTCAAAAAAACAAAACAAAACAAAACAAAACAAAAAACCCAAAAAAACAAACAAACAAACAAAAAACACCTGTCCTCTCCCCTTGGAATTGAGAGTCACACACAGGATTCAAAGCCAACAGTAGTGTGTGACTATCCCTCGACCTCAGAGAACATGCTTTCAAGAAATCCTGAAGCAAGTAGGAAGCTGAGAAACTATTATCCATTTCCAACAGGGTGTCTTCCCCAACTGGATGATATGTATTTTCCCAGCAGGTCAGTGCACAAGCAATTAGGTCACTGGGCCACCTTAGGAGTCCCTTCACTATAACTGCACTGTAGCTCTGTAGTTACCTTTTTTCATGGTAACACTAACAAGAAGAAAGTCCACACAATATATCGCTACAGTGCAGGGCCTAGAACTGTGCCCAGAACTCAGAAAATGCTGATTAATATTTGCAGAATAAGTGGCTACTGAGATGTATGTTAAGATATCCAGCATCTGTCTGTCTATAACCTAGTGTGTCGGAATATCTCTCCTCTCCAACCCCTTCCTCTTACAAACAGAAGTACAAAAGATAACCTTATTATTCGATGAATTTTTTTAAATGATGTAATGACACAATTCATAAATATCTTCTCTGAGAATTGACTCTGTGGTGGCTGACTTGCAAACTTAGTTTGCTTTTAAAAAGCAGACCTTTAAAAAATCCCATAAAACTCTCTTTTGTTCTTTTCCTTATTCCCCTTACTGCTTTCCTCCTATCACATACGCATCATATTTTACTTTTACAGCACTTGGGATCTGGCTATGACAAACTCTGCCACAGCTCATCACATTTACTTTATGATCTCTTGTCTGGTTTTACTAAGTTATATCCCTTATAAAAGAATTGCATTAACCCAAAATGCATAAATGTCTCTTTTTGTAACCCAGAGGGTCGGCATGTAACTGATGTTAATGTAGCTGACACATACTTAATATTTCTCAGACGCTTAGCTTACTTTTCAAAAATGTACGGTGGCGTCTTACAAAAAGTCATTGTTGGGCTCTGGAAATGCTTAGAACGAAACGATACATCAGCGCGGGGCTGTCGCCTGGTCAGGTCAGCTTCTGCGTGCTTAACAAAGCTGAGTGTGTCTGGAGCACAGGGTGCGGACACACACGGTAACACGCACACGACGAGCTCAAGTCCTCATTCATCACCATGCGAGTCCCATCCTCGCCCTGCCCGCGGCAGCTGGAGCATCGGACAGCCCAAGACACCCCCTGCCCACAAGAGAAAGCACAGGACAGCCTTCTACAGGGGAACCAATCCTCTCATTCATCTGGGTTCATTTAGAGACAGAAATCACATTATTTAAACCCTTGGAGGACCCTACTGTGTTCAACAGACTGACACTTAACAGCAAATTTGTCTTCAGATTATAGAAAGCAAAAGGGAAGCGTAACCGCTCTTCTCCTACCTGCTGCTGGAGCCACGAGGAGCCGGGGTGCTGCCCTCAGAAGTGGCAGACTTCAAGGTCTGTCTTCAACTCCTGCCCCCGGAGCCAGCCCCGCCGGCAGGTAGCTGTCAGTGGCTCTGAGCAAGCCCACTGCTGAACGGCAGCTGGTTCTTTCTCATTTCCATGGCTCCTTGAGTCCCAGAGCAGGGTGCACACGAAAGGATGTTTGCGCAGAAAGGAACTGAGTTTGAGCGAAGGGAAGGGGAAGATGGGGTTCACGAGGCAAGAGTTTGTTCACCCAGCAGCCTTCCTTCAAGGAGAGCCCTCTTTCTCCAGCTCTAATGTCTCATAGATCTGCCACCGCATTACTCATGTAATTGCTACATTGCCCCTTCACCAACAACAGACATACTTTGGGGCAGGCCTCCAGATTTCTGCAGCATGCCTGTACCTGCCTGCAGGGATATCGCTGGGCCTGGGAAAATTGAGAGAGCAACAAGCCTACTCAAAGGGACAACCCAGACTAGACTATTCATCAAGTTCTTGAGATAAAACAATGCCACAAAAGGAGAGCAGGGACTGGCATGCGCTCCTCCAGCCATACAGCACCCACCTCCCCCATGAGATCTCCTGGTTAGGGCTCCAAGTTCTTCCAAGTAGATCAGCAGCTACACTTTGTCAAGCTTCAACTTGTTCCCCCAAAGAGGAAAGGAGCAGCCAGGATTACTATCACTGAAGGAATGTGGTTTTCTTACTCTGGGCAGTCCATGCAGGAGAGTCAAAGATGATACATGTGCAATTACAGTTTTGTACTTTTTAATACGGTGAAAGATAGTGTTGAAGAAGACATTCAAAGACAGGGGAAGTATTACAGAGGCTCTACGTTTCATTGATTCCTGGTTTTGAAGAAAGTAGAGGGGCACAATAGAGAGGAAAGAGTAATCAGGAAGAAACTGGGAACTCTTGACTCTATTGTGTGACCCTGTATAACTCTCTTAACCTGGTTTCCAAATAAGTACAGTGAGGCGAGGGGGCAAGAAGATCTGAACAACAACACAACAGCATTTGCACTTTTTTTTTTAATCTATCTTTGTCCCTTGTTCTCGTAGCAAATCTTTGATTTTCTTTGGAGAATTATCCTTTCCTCTCCACTGCTTTGGTTGAGGCTGATTTCACTCACAAACTTTTTCACAAGTGGACACAAGGTCAAATCCAGCCACCTGGAGTCACTGTGCTATACTCACAGATAGGTTTCTGCCAACGAGAGTCATTCCCAGAAGCTTTTCAGGGAGAGGTATTTGTGTCCTGCTGTGGTTGTCAATCAAAGCAGCAAAACCTAGGGCTGATGCTGTCTCCCCTAGGTCAAGAGGGACTGTCCAAAGATGAAGCTATTGCAGAAGAAAGCAGAGCTTAGAGATGGGAAGAGGCCGATTCTTGAGAAAGCCATTGGAAGACCTGGATACAGCCATAATGAAGCGAACTTTCCTTCAGGTTTCTCAAAAAAGTCTTTTACGTGCTTAAAACTATTTAATTAGACTCCTGATACTGTACTTGCAGAGAAAATAATTATAGCTAATATGAAAGTTTTCTACTGTCCTTCACATCTAACACCATTGCTGTTTAACTTTTTTTTTTTTTTGGTATTTGGGTGTTTTTTGGGGGGTACTGGGCATCAAACTCACAACCTCACTCCTGCCAGGCAGGGACTTAGGCCACTGATCTAAATCCCCAGCCCTATATTTTGAGACAGGGTCTCACTATGTAGTTCAGCCTGCCCTTGAACTCACTTTGTAGCCCAGGCTGGTCTCGAACTCACAAGGATCCTCCTGCCTCAGCCTCCCGAGTGCTGGGATTAAAGACGTGCATCACCACGCCCGGCTCTGTTTAACATTTATATCCATAGCAATATGGGTGGCATAGAGATGTCGAGGGGCAACAGAAACATGAGTTTCTTTTTTATTCACTTGTGGAAGTGTCTTTAAAAGGCTGATCCTACACAGCGGAGAGATATAGAAGTAAAGCAAATTCTGTTGAAAAGTTTCAAAAATTCTTTTTCTCTTTATTCTGAATACAGCTCTTTGTTAAAAAGTCAAATAATGCACAAGTTGAAATGCACAAAGCAGAACTCCTCCATAATTTTGTCTCTCCCACATGATCAAGGATATCATTTTAGTAGCTTGATATTCAAAAGGTAATCCACGGAACAGCAGCATTGGCCTAGAGCACCATAGAAATGCAGGACGGGGGTCTCAAGCTAGTCCTGCATTTTAACAGGACCCCCAGGTAATCTGCATACCCCTCAAAGCCTGCAAAGCACTGACTTCATGTAGAGCCCTTAGGGATTTATTCATGTATCCCAGCATCTTTTAGTACAATAATTTGGCAGCCTTTTATTTCACAGATTTGGTGAAGGAAAGGCATATACGAATACAAAAAACCAGAAATGATGTCATCGAAATCCTTCACAAAACATAAGCAATTCATTTCCTGGGGCTGGATGCCAATTATAAAGGAGTTAGAGAGCTGCGTCAGGCCAAGGATCCTGCACACAGAGCAGACTCTAGCAGGCCCCAGTGCACACCACAGCAGGTTCTCCAACTTGAGCATCCACTGGAACTAGCAGGAAGTCAGGTTTACAACTGCTAATCCACACACCCAGAACTTCTGGTTCAGTAGGTTTGGGTGAGGCCTGAGAATTTGCATTTCGACAAGTTCCTGGGGCTGCTGCTGATCCCTCCAGTCCTCAACTCTCCACCAGGGTTTCAAAAATAAAAATGGTGCTGAGCGTGATGGCACACACAGATAGTCTCAGCACTCAGGAGGTAGAGGTAAGAAGACTGCCCTGGGTTCGAGCATAGTCTAGGCTGCATAGAGACATCCTGCCTCCAAAAAGAAAAAAGAAAAAGAAAAAGAATGGTTTTATGATATATATAGGTCCTGAAACTTGCTTTTTACTCTTAATACTTTATCTGGGACATCTTTCCATGCCATCACTGTAGAAATATATCATTCTTTCTAAGGGCTACAAGGCCAGAAATTGTTGGCTAATATGTCAATGCATGGTAAATGAAAAAACCAAAGCGAAAAAGAATTGTTGGCACTTTCAACATGAGAATGAGAGTCATCACGTTGTTTCTTCTTTTGTGGTACTGAGGATAGAATCCAGAGCCTCACTCTGATTACTTCCCCAGTCCTATCTCTCTATTTTTATTTCAAGACAGCATTTCACTGAGTTGTTAAATACCTCAGACTGGGTTCAAACATGTGGTCTTCCTGCCTTAGCCTCCCAGATCGTTGGGATAAAGACCAGGATCATTATTTTTAATCATCACCTTTAAATCAGCATTTTTAAATTAGATCTAAAGACAAAAAAGCTCTAACCTAACCAGAAAAGATCTTAACACTATGCAAGTGCCCAGGCAGATCCAAGGATGGCGATGTGGTTGCCTTGGGAGCTAGTCTACTCTTGTGTCCCTATATCAAAGGACAGTGTAGAAATCAGTGTACAGAGGAACTCCAGGCAGGCCCACAGCCGGCTAGTGAAAGCACACACGTGCATCTAACGCACAGAGCAATTCTGCTTGGGAGTTCTTGGCACAGAGCCGCTGCACCAAACCGCATCCTGCCAACACTTGCTAGGGAGGTGCCCCTCCAGACCATCTAGATCTCCAGAAAGTGACCGAGTTTGCAGACTTGGCTGGAATGCCAACAGGCCACGCCCCCGAGAACCAGATTTGGAATTTTGAGGTGATTCCTGAGTGCACTGACATGTTCTTGGAAATCCCTCTGCTTCCTAGATGTTTTCTATTGTTAAAATGTTCTGGGCTCAGACTTCTAACCCTCAGCAAACTTGACTGGCCCAAAAGGCTTTCTCCTTAGCTAGAAAATATAGCTGAAAGAAGAAAATGTGAGCCAGACAGAGTGGCACATGTCTGTAATCCCAGCTATGTAGGAGACCGAGGAAGGAGGATCTCAAGATTGAGGGTAGCATGGGTAACTTAAAGAGTCCCAGTCTCAAAATAAAATATTATTTTTTAAAAGGACTGAAGGTGTGGTTCATAGTGGAGCACCCAGCTTTCAATCTTTAGTACTACAAAAAAGAGTATTTTATGTGTGTATACATATGTGTGTACATGCTCTTCAGCCAAGCCATGCTCTTGCCCTGTGACTCTACATGTAATCACCATCAAACAAAGGATGATGGGATCACAGGGTATCCTGGAGAATCATGTACTTAATATTCAAATGTAGGATTTAAAAATCTTAAATAGCAACATATTGCATTAGAATGAGCCAATTATTGGTCCTGATTTGACCAATTACTAGACTTAAACGCAGGAAGACCTCATTTTTCTCACCACACAAGCATTTCATCCACAGGTATTTTGCTTGATATCTGAGATATAGATATAGATATAGATATAGATATAGATATAGATGGTAAAGATACATAGATGATATAAATATAGATATAGATTACTGGGATATGGGGTTGAAAGATAGCTACTGTCAAGGAAAATAGAGCAGGAGACATACAAGAAAATCCAGGATTATACCCTGCATGAGCATCTGCTGGGGTCAGACGTGTACTGATGAAGGGCTCATCCCCCAGCTTGGGGCTCATCAGACAATGAAACCTGGCTGCGAGATGAGTGTGCAAAGATGGAAAACAAGCCAGGAAAGCTCAGGGGAACATATTGAGCCAGAAAGTATAAGTAATACAATGGGGGAAAAAAATATGTAGGGAATGGTTAAATTTTCAAAAATCCATTACAGTAAAAGACATTGCTAATAATCCTCACCAAATGCTCCCTCTTCCTTGGAACACACTTCACCCACCATCCTTGGCACTTTCAAACTCTGGAAGTCTATTTATGTGTCTTTACAAGAAGGATAAAAGATACAGTGAAAGCTGCCAAGTGGTCCAGCAGAAAGGCAGGATCCTTAAAACATCACAGTGTATCATCGTCCTCCTTGTTCATTTGATCTGGCACTGTTTGACTTCTGGCTTGTCCCCAAAATCAAAATGACCATGAATGTTAAACATTTTTAATTGATTCAGGACATCAAGGCAGTTAGGACGGCATAACCAAAGACACTCATGAAAGAGGACTTCCAGAACTGCTTTGGAAAGTGACAAGAACGATGGGAAAAAATGTGTTTGAAGTGATAGTGAATATTTTATTCATGGCAATGTGTCTTTTACTGTAATAATTTGTCTCGAATTTAAACATTCACTTTATTATTGTCCACACTGTGGAGGAGAGGCAGAATCTACAAGCTCAGGAAACTCCAAAGACCTGCAGGTGACTGGAGTGCAGCCTTGGTATGAGAATGTGAGAGAGAAGAAAGGGCAGAAGTGGGCCAAGAGGTCAGATTTAGTCCTGAAGGGTCAACAGCAGGGTGTGCTGAATCGGTTTCACCTGTAAAGACATCCAGGCAGCAGTACAGAGATGCAGAACTGGGGAACAAGACTTGGGAGCCTAATCAGGAGTCTCTCATGGTGCCTAAGGGAGCAGTGCCTGAGCCTGGCTTTGGGGACCGAGAAATAGGAAGAAATTTAGTAGATGTTTAGAAGCAAGGATGCATGGAGCCTTGGCTGGTCAGGAGCGATGATGGGACCAATGGGTCACCAGGTCTGTGATGTAGTGAGGTGGGTGATGAACTGAGAGCCAGTATAGGGACAAAACACTTTGAACAGGTTTGAGTTAGAGGGTGGGAATATTCGGGAAGAGGAAATAGTGAAAGGCACTGTTCATCCAAGAGGGTACTGAATCTAGGGTTTGTCTTATCCTCTCCAAATCCATGTCCAGACCTCATTATGGGACCTTACTTGGAATAGAGTCTTGCATATGCCATAAGTTAAGATGTGCCCTGAATCCAGCATTGGTAATGAGAATAGAAAACACAGAGGGTCAAAATCATGCAAAGACACTGCTGAGATTGCTCCATGCAGCTCCCAGCCAAGGGCAGAGAAAACTAGAGCCATCAGAAGCCTGGAAAAGGCGAAGGAGGGTTCTTCCCAGAGACTTCAGAAGAGTCCCAGCTCTGCTGAAGCTTTTATTCCAGATTTTTTTAGAATTATAAGAAAATAATTTTCTGTTATTTTAAGCCACTCATTTGTAAAGGGTTTTTTTTTTAGTTTGGTTGGTTTGGTTGGCTGGTTTTGAGGTTTTATTGCCCAAATTTATGTGCAATTGTACTATTATCACTATAATTCAGTTTTCTGATTAGGTTGAAATTCCTGTTTAATTGTAAGAGGTGTCATATGAAGCCAGAAAAAGGAAAATTCAGACATATGTATGTGGCTCACTCTTCCCTCCTGCAGTAGGGAACATGGGCTAAGTCGGGTCAAGACAGGGCAGTTGTTGGAGAAACAGACCAACAGGAAGTCTTGGACTCACTGCACTCAAAACTAGAAAGAAAAAGGACATTATCAGTTTATTGTCATGGAAAGGTTCTTCTGTGTGAGTAAATTTCCCAGTAACTAAAGGTGTTTCTGGAAATACCACTTTCTTCCTTTTAACTATTTCATGCAGAAGCTCTTCTGCTTCTACAATTTCTCTCTCTCTCTCCCTCTTTCCCTTCCCCACTGCTTGCTTTCTCTGAAATATGGTTTTGTGCTGCATTGGGCAGGCTGCCCGCAAGCCTCAGCCTCCCAAGTAGCCGGGATGACAGGCATGACCACTGCACCCAGCTTTTCCTTCCTTCAAATTATACAAAGATGACTTGATCTCTGCTCACTGGCATGGACATTAGTCACCATTCACATCTTTGTTAAGATGCTTCGATTCCTCAAAAGAAACAGGTAGGAAGGTGCAGGCACAGCCTGAGGCAGCGCACTCGGAGCCCCAGGAGTCTGTCTGCCACGCCCTCCCGGAGAGGAACTGTGCAGGTAAGGGCCAAGGCTGCCACTTAAGTAACACTAAATACGTGCTGGGAAATACGTGCTGAGTGATTTACTGCAGCTCTCCAGGTATCTCCCAACCTGCTGGAGCTACGGTGACATTTAATCTGCATGTTACACATGAGGGAACCCATGGCCAGAGACTTCCTGGCACTTTTCCGTATTCGAGCAATGGGAGGACAATGGGGGATTGGTGACCATGTACCTGACATGTGTCCGTGCTGGACAGGAGTTGAATGAGGAGACAGCGTCTCAAGCCAGCCTCCCAGCAAGGACTCAGTGAGAAGAGTCTGTCTTTAGCTGGCATGGAACACTCTTGAATGTCTCCACTGAAACTTTTGAAGACTAAGGTGTGACCACCACACTGAACTGGCTAATCTAAGTCTCATGTCAAGTCACCTCGCAAATGAACTAGCCGGGCCTATGATTCCTGCACTTGGGAGGCCGAAGCAGGAGATTGCTGCAAGCTCAAAGCCAGACTGGGCTGTTATACAGTGAGAACTGCATAGTAAGATCCTGTCTGAAAAAAATAGTACTACTACCGCTAATGTAAATGAACTCCCCATGGAGGTGAGCTATGACGCAGAGGAAAAGCCAGGAGAGCCCCTCCCCCAGTCCACGTCAGTTGCTCTCAAAGCTGGTGGTGGGTGACAGGTCCTATCAGACCTGTGTTCTCAAGCTCCTTGGTCCCACTGGGCACAGACAATTTCAAGCCTGACTAAGTGCTTAGCAGAGTAACCAAGCAAGTATGTGACCCACAGTTCCATTTTGATCTTCCAAGGACTTTGATGGTCTAACCTGAATCCTCGGTTCATTTCTCTCCTAGGGAAGAAGCTTCACACAGGCCTAAGAAGCGCCTTGGCCAGGAAGCTCATGAGGCCTTCATGGCTCACAGGGTGGCTACACCCAGGTCCACCCAAGATGCTAACCTGAGGGCTGCATTGCCAGGTTCCGACACTGCTTTGCCAAACCACGGCCACTGCGGTCAGGTAAGAAGGGAAACGCTGTGGACATGGGAAGCTGGCCCTCGTCATCTATTCTGTTTTCCTTCCATGATGCAGAGGCTGGAGAGCTGAAAAGAACATTTCTCTGCCTCCCTCCCTGCCAAGGCTTGGTTTACAAATCAGTGCTCCAAGGAGATGTACTTGTGGGAGATTTGGAAGCTGAGAGTGAGGAGGCACTGTTTTTCTTGTAGCTTCTACTGCTGTTGTGGGCAAACAGGTTTGTTCAACAGGTTTGTGCAGGCAAGAAGAGCCTTTCTACAGCGTGCTTCAGCTGCGCAGCGCCTGGGTGGCGATTGTGGTGGAGGTAGTGAAGTTTCCCTGATTGTTACATTTTAGCTAAGGTGACATCAGGCCCAGCAGTGCCTCCTGACCTTGCATGTGTCCTTGATGGTAGCAGAAGGAGGCAGAGAAGTCTTCCTCACAGATGAGAATAGTAAGCCCTCCTGAGAGTCACCTGGAATCCCAACTTTATACCCCTTTGTTCAGCCTTCCTGACAATTTTGAATATAATCGATTCCCTGCATTAAATTTCTTTCTGCTTAAGAAAACTGAGTAGATTTCGTTTCCTGTGATTGAACTCTGACCTGGGTTCTAATTCAACCACAAGTCCTAAATTTTTCTAGGCAGTGCCTAAAGGTTTTCAGATTTTTATTGAAGGAGGCCTATTACTAGTTTTTCAATTTATCTCTTATTATAGAGCATCATTTGGGGGCTCAGAGTTTTAAATGGAAAAATGTAGTGATTTTGTACATTTAACAAAGATGATAGAACATCTTACATATTCAAGGCACCTTCCTAAACTTCAATTGCAAAGAAAAATAGTGTAATGGAAATACCACACATTGTTTGTAAAGAGATGAATTCTCTCTGCCCTATCTATGCCTCCAGGGGTGAGTTACCTAACACTGTCTCCAAATCTCAGTTACAATGAATAGAAAGACTAAGAATGACTATAGTACGCTAGGATTGTTCTAAGTTACATGAAACATGGAGGAGATGTCTGAAACAGTACATAGTGAATAAATGGTGCTCAATAAGTGGTAATCCTCTTCCTTTTTTCTAAAACATGTTAAAATGAAATAGTATTGAGTTTTTAAAATGATTTTGAGGTATCTTCAATAGCAGTTCCTGATTGTTTCCAAATCAAATTTCAGCACCTCCCTGATTAAAATCTTCCAATGATTTTCTATTGGCACCGACCTTGGCCTCTAAGTTCTTCAAATGCTTGCATAACCCTCTCCGAATTCCCTCATAGACCATGTCCACTGTGGTACCATTTCCGCTCCTGCACTCTGCCGAGCTCTTCCTAACCTCAGAGACCTTGCGCAGAACGTCATCTTCCCGACCTTCTCATGCTTGCTTCTCTCCTGTCATTCTGTAACACGTCCCTCCTGCGTTTACATGACTGTGACACTTCTGACCACCTAACCTTGCCTTGTGCATGAGTGTACTGTCGGTTGCTTCCTGTTAAAATTCAAGTGTTGCGCAAGCAGGGACCCCAGCTCTTATTTGCTAAGACATCTCTGGTATTCAGAAAAGGACCCAATGGATTAAAGACATTCAATAAAAATGTATCAAATGAATTAATCTCTCCATCACAAATCTCTGAAGAGAATGTCTTAAAGAAAAGCACTAAGACCAAACTGGCATTGGTATTTTCAGAAATAGTCCAGTATACAACTAAGTTAAAATATATCTAGCTTTCAAAACACCTTAAAAACTAGAACAAGATGAAACATCATTAGGTACATTGAAAACCAACCAAATACACAGAGAATATCCCTGCAGCTCCCCCTCCCTGATTGCATGTCTTTATTTCCTAGATACAGCTGAGTTTTTTTTCTTCCAAGCAGTTTCTCCCAGTTTGCAAGCACTTTTGTGGCATTCCTAAAGCCCTCTATTCCCAGAGGTTCTTACTGAGAAGACACCGAGTAAAAAACAGAATTTTAACTGCTTGGTAGATGAGACACAGAAACCTTCACAGAACCCTTCCTGCAGCCTGCTGTGCTTCAGGGGGAGGTTTGTCCTAGAAACATGAATTAAGAAGCTCCTCTGTTGGTCCTGGGGGGAGTGTGGGCACTCAGCCAAGTGTGGGTGACTCTGTGACACAGTGTTCTGGGGCTGGCTCCAGAGAAAGGACCTGTGTCCTGCTCCTGTACCATGACATAAGCTCCAGTTTTAGCATTTCAGGCAGTCAGCAAATAGCTCTAGGGAACATCTGGATTCAAGCCCAAAGTAGGTAAAGTCAGATAATTCTGTTGGGGGCAGCATCTCTTTCATGTCATGGAAAACACTAATCAAGTTCAGGTTGTCTGTCCTTGCTAGACTTGTTTTTCTCTTTTTCTAATGAAATGATCCCCATCTTCCTGTCCCTGTTACTTCCAGCCACTTTAAGCATGGGAGACTCCCATCTCTGTACTGTTGCTTTCTGGTATACCTGGAAGGGAAATGCAATTATAAATTATAAAACACAAATTGAACAAACAAAATAAAACATGATACAAATTAAGGCCAGTTCCTGGAAAAACAAAAGGGCCTGCTCTCCATATGCCCAGATCTGTTACTGATTTAGTGACTGAAGGGCCCACTCCAGAAAGCATTTGGAGAAACCCACGGGCCAAAAAGTCCTCTAATGCTTCCAGGTTTCAATCAAGAGATTCAGAGTGTTTCTTGGACAGTCCACACTTAATGTTTCAACCACAATCGCCACATTTCAGGGTCCAGGAGATAACTCACATGCAGTCTAAGAATAGTAACAAAAGCCAACTTGAGTGATGGGAGGGAACATGATCTAAGGGAGCCCAACCTGAGACCCAGGTGACATTAACCCACGCAGTGTACCCATGCTATTTACACCCTATGCTTTTGCAAGCATAAGCATCTAGTACTTTTCTCTGTAAGAGTCGCATCTATAAGAATGAAACCTGTATTGCACTGCTTCATTTCATTAAATGAGCACTGTGTTAAAGAAATGAACCAGTGCAATACTTCTTAAAACCCAGGACCTTGGTCTTAATATATACTCCCTAAATATTTGCTCTTTACCTTTTGCATTGCACATACAGGTTCATAGGAGTTATCTCTGACGACTGTGCATTCAGTGTGTTGGTTGGAGACCCATTTACTGAACTGTGGGTGACAAGGTTTACCTTCACCATCTTTGCTACCACACCATGACCTGATGCACTGTTGTGACCCCTGCTGCCAAGTCTTGCCAAGGAACTTCTAGCACTCACCAGGCACAGTGTAAAGCCCTTCGTGTGTATTAATTCATTTAACCACACATTGTGAGGCAGATATTGTCATTATTACATTTTACTCATTAAGAAACTAAAGTATAGTGAGAGATTCAGTAACTTGGAGCAAACAGCTAGCCATGGTGGTGTCAGGATTTGAACCTGGGCTGACAGCAGACTCTCCCAGTGGATATAGTGGCTTTATGTAAATATGATACAGTCCAGCCCTCAAGCATCTCACAGACCAGCGGAAGGCACACACAGGCAAATAGATGACTGCAGTCCTGGATTTTTAAACACATTTTTAAATTGTTTGGCATTTTCTACCCAGCAAACATTCATCCATCCATAATACACATAACTCAAAGATATCGGAGAAGACATACTGTCTTCACGCCCTGTCTCAGTTGTAGTCTTTGTTCTCTGCCTGGCCTTGTGCTTATGGTCCCCTTCAGTCTCAGATTTTCAGCAGTGGCATCAGTTATTGCTTCCCATCATCCTGCTTCCTGTTTTTAGACTTTCCACTCAGGTATAGGCAACTCATTGTTGATCATATCAAAATCCAAACTCCTTTGCCTGCCTTGCAAAGCCACTGTAATCTCACCCCACCCTCTCTATTCGATTTTCTTTCCCACAAAGGGTAGTTCACATCCACTGAACCAGTCAGGCTGTTGTCTGAACTGTGGAGGCGGCAACCCACAGGCCTCCGCGGCACCCTTCAAAACCTCAGATGACCCTGCTATTGCTCAGGTTTCCGGCTCTCTACGTTTAACCCCTCACTAAAGTCCCAACTCAAGACTCAGGTCTATTAAGAAACCGTCCCTGCTTCTGCGGCATGCGCCAAGCACTTTATATGTTCCTAATGGAACAGTGATAATACCTGATTTCTACCGAGCACTCACTACGTGCCAGGCCCTGTTGGGGTAAGTAGTTCTCACTCCTGTTTGCAGGTGAAGAATCAGAGGCACCGGGAAGACCGTCCTTTCAGGTTGACTGCTGGCTATTCGTTTCACATGTGCTACCCTGGTCTTCCTAATTAGCTTTCTACTTCCTTGGGAGCAGAGCAAATTTCATTTTGGTGACACATTTCCCACGTGATTAGCAGAGTGCTGGGACCACTATAAATTATCAGGTAGCACTGTTGGTTGGTCATTTACAGATGTTAGACATCTTTTAAAATCCCTACCCTGCAAGAGTTGCACAGTGTTTGCAGAATGAGCATATAAATGTGATACCAATGCATGATTTTGGGGAATTCATAATCTACAGATGACCCTATGAGATCCCAAGGTATGCTCACCGCACACATCTTCTCATACTTCTGAAACACGGAAGGGGGGAAACCACAGGCAAGCTGTCATTAGACAATGGCAAAAATTAAGTGGGGTCACTGGCCAAGACATGGATCTTCTGACTTCATTAAAACTCTGGTGAAAATAAGATTTTCCTCAGTAATCAAATATTTGTGCCATAATATTATGGGGTTCTTACAGATCCCTTCTAGTACATTATTTTTTTAAGGACCAAAGCGAATAGAGATAAAAATTCAGCAAAGAGAAATGTCACAATGTAACTATGATTGTAAAATAAAGAAGAGGCAGTGATTCAGACTAAAACTTTGATATTTAGTAATAGACATAATTCTTTCTTCCATCAGAATTCACAATATTCCTCTGCCCTCCCACTTCAAATCAAAACTTCAGCAAAGGCCAAAACTACAGAAAGAAAAAGTTTTATTTTCAAATCTGACATTGGCCCAACTGCAATTTGTGAATTCCTAAGCAAACTCACAAGCACGAAAGGAACACACAGTTTTTAACCAACATATTAAATGAGAAAAGCTCTCTTACTAAAGCCATCCGAGTCAGAGGTTCCACTGACTACTGCTCACTTCCACTGATGCCAGCAATTTTCTTGCTTAGAAAAAGGAAAGGCATTTATATATCTTGTCTCTTGATGTAGTTTCTTATAGCCACAGATTATTAGGATTTCCTTCATTGTCAACTGAAGCCAGATACAGTTCCCATCTGATCCTGGAGTAATTTCAGTTTTAGGGATAAGCTGGCTTGAAAAACATTCTCTTGTAGAAGTGGATTTCAAACTAAAACCATTCAGTCAGAGAAAACATTATTTCATGGTAAATGATAACATTTTGTATCTTTCCTGCAATTATAGAAACAAAAAAAGTCTCACTGAGAACAAATTGGAATTACTTCTTTCTCCTCATTTATCAGTCTGCATGTATCTAACTTAAGGTTTTCAGACCTAAGTATTTCTTTTTTCCACATGTATTAGCTTTTACATATGGTTTGGTAAGTTTCAAGACAAGCATTTATTTTATATTATTAAAAATAAACTCCAATGTTTACTGTAAGTTACTTGGCTGCATTTTTTTTCCTCTTGTGTCCTCCTGCCTGTTCAATTGTTGATCAATTGGATGGCTGATCAAATATTTTTTCTTCAAGAAGGGATCCTGGGGAGTACATTTTTCTGCCTTCTTGTAAATCTTTCAGCTTTTGCATGTAATCATCACACTAGCGAACAGTGAATTATTAAGGAACAGCTTTGTTTTCTAGAATGGTGTTTTAGCCTTAAAATGTAGGTAAGTCCAAGTCCAGTGTCCCTGGTAGTAAACTGCTCATTTTTGTCTAAATGCCTGAATGGATCTTTCTTTAACCTTGAAACTCAAAACATGTTACCAGATATGTCTCTGGATGTGTCCAGTAATTGTAATTTTATCTCAGAGCTTCAGCTCAGGAAAGAGGTCTCCTGCCATAGGTTCGAGCAATTATCTTCAGGATTTTATTCAGTTTATTCATTGGGAATAAATACAATTTTTACATTAGCTCTGTGCTGCCTTCTGGGTTAACAGTTTCATTTTGGTTTGTTTTCTTTTTGCCTCCCACTTTAGAGTCAACTCCTCTTTCTTTTTCCTCACCTTAGTACCAGTTTGCATTCTGCTTTGGCAGTTTTGCTATATTGCCCTTATTTTTCATTTCAGCCTTTGCAAATCTGCCTTTGTCCCAATCTGTCCTCTCTTAATGGCCCCCTGCTCCTCTCTCATTGAGGTTCTGCCTGCCTGATCATCTTGACTGTACCAAAAATATGCCTTCTAAAATGTTCTCTTGCCTGGAAAAATTTGCTTTCAAAGATATCATCTTGCTTCCACCTTTAATGAAAAGGCATCCTTTCCTTATCATGCAATATTCTTTTTTAGGTAGGTCCTCTTTGGGCATTTTTCCACCTATTCATAGTAGAAGAGAACAATATGTTTCGGGCTGGCACTTGCCAACACATAGTGTTGGTGTCTTGGCCACTTTACTTAGTGATGGGACAAAATACCCAACACCCACAATTTAAGGAAGGAGACATTTATTTTGGCTTGTGTTTCAGTCCATCATCATCTGGCCCCAGAGCAGGATGACATGGCAGACAAAAAGGGGAAAGAGAGAGAGAGAGAATATGGGGAGAGATAAACCCTTCCAGGCCCCATCCCCAGTAACCTACTTCTTCTGGTCTGATTCTACCTTCTAACAGCAAGTCAGCTATAAGCCCCATAATCAAATCACCTTCCAAAAGCCCTGCCTACGAGTGCATGAGGCTTTTGGAGGACATCTAGATATAAACCATAACAACTAAGGAGTCTTCAACTTCCCTCACTTTGCTCTGCGTACAAGTAAAGTGGATCTGAAGCTTAAACTGATAAACACCTCTTTCCTACAGTTTCCAGGGTCTTCCACCTACTGACCTAGCTCAGGAGACAGAGCACCAGGCTGGGGCTCCTCTTGCTGTACTTCTGTGATTTCTGACCTATAAGACAGAGACTGTGGAACAATCCACTGTCCTGTTTTAGTGAGTTCTAAATAAAAGGCCACATGCCATCACAGTGTGCACTGCTCTGCATCTTCTGCTTGCATCTCCCCCACTCATGGTACTTTTTAATCACACAATTAGTCATTCTAGAATGCAGCTCTCTTCTGCTGGCCTCCATTTACCTGCTGCTCAGCTGCCATCCTTAACTAGATACAAAAAGAGAGAAATGGAGCAGTTGGGTGAGGGGGCATGATTTTGGATTTATTTCTTGCTAGTTTAAAAGATAGTTTCCTTGGACCATTTGCTTTTCTGGCCAGTGTAGGTTCAAAGTCCTGAAATAGAAGGATACCAGTGATGGGAGCAAGGTACATTAGCTTTCTATATCTCTCAGCACCATCTGGACTTCCCTGGTTCAGTATGTGGGCCACGCGGTATATGTGTAATGTTAAGAATCTGCTTCTCAGTTCATCCATTGACAATAACATTAGCAGGCATTCCCCTGTGGACCTCAGCATAAGGCCTGCCTTGATCTCAAATTTACAGTTTATTGTTCTTCCTTTCTTTTTCATTCCTTTTTTGTAGTTTCATGGATATTTTCACACATAGTTTGAGAGGAAACATTTCAGTTATTACCTGTCCTCCGCTATGGTGGTCTATAGGTAAGAATTTTAAATGCTGGTAGCTAGACCCCAACAGGCAATAGGTAACATATCATTAGTAAGTATTAAATGTAACACAAAGGGAAAACCAATCTTCCTGTGCCACCGATTCAAAGGACAGAGAAATAATGCAATATATTAATTACACCACCATGGCTCATGCCATATGCAGAGAGGCAAACTATAAAATCCAAAACCGCAGCAGGCCTCCCGGAAATGGAACAAGAAAACCCTGTGAAACAGAAAGTATTATCAATTTAGTCTGACTGAAATTCACCCCCAGCAAAATTGGCGCTTTTTCCCTGCTCTACAGCAAGAACACCTTGTTTATCCAAAAGAACCAAGAAAAACAAGGTATTTCTTTTACCCAGCCAAGAGCCCATTTGACCTATACACGTCCTCAGCGTCGAATGTTGCTTATATAAACCAGTTTATAACCAAATCCAATGCATAGCCTCCTTACTAAGGAAATGTGATGAAAAATGCAGTCTGCTTGGAATCTAGGAAAGGGAAAACAGAACAAGAACGCGTGGGTGCATCTCTGTGACTATCGAAAGCATGCCCTGGCTGGCTGGAACAAGCCCTGTCATCCTCTTGGCAGGAACATCCTTATCTTGGAAGTAGGGATTATCATAACTGATGACTCTATTATTAAGATCACCTCGCTGCCTTTACTCTGAGTCGGTGAGCAATCACTCACTCTCCACATAAGGCTTTCCTTCAGTTTGGGAGATATCTGGGCAGGAACAATGTGGCTCTGTTAGTGAACAGATAATAGAACCTAGTCCTGCAATTAAGTGTTAATATCTTGACTTCAGCCATAGTCGTTTGACACAGCAAAATGAGCCATGCTGTGAACAAAACTTTGCATTTACTATTTGTTTGCATGCCCCTCCCATGTCCAAATGGCTTCGGTGGTTCCCTGCTGCCTTCAAGCTGGATTCCAGACTTCTGGCTATAACCCTTAAGATCTTCCCAAATGTGTCCTCCTCCATTTCCCAACGGGGGCTGCATGTCCCCCTACTCTGCAGTCGGGCCCACCGCAGCGCCTTCACAAGTGCCACACTCATCCCCGCTTTGTGCTTGACTTCATGCTTCCTGCTGCCTGGCATATCCTCCTCCTGCCTTCTACTAACCAAAATCTCACAGTACAAGGACGAGGTCAAGCCCAGCCTTCCCCATGAAAACTCTGCTAGCCCCACCAGCCCTGCTGATTCCCGCACTTGCCACATACTGCCTGGAACTCTGCGTCTACTTTGCTGCCAGCCCTAAATTGCTGAACAGATGCCTGCTGACTTTCGTCACCACTATAACCTCTTCTCTGTTATCTGAGCTTCACGCGATGTGGTTATGCAGTGTTTAACTGCTTTGTGTATATGTCTGGCCCCTCAGACTTCTAAGGGCAGAGAAATTTAATGCCTTTATTATCACCGTGCTGATCACAGTGACGTGGCCAGATAAGCATCTTGGAATTTTCCTGAATTAGAATGAAATGTAAGCCTTTCCACACTGTTAAAATGCAGACCCAGAAAAAGGTACTGCTGAGAGTTCTCTGCCATGTGCCCCGGCGGGAGCAGTGAGTTGACCTATATTCTAGGTTTTTGTCCCTTGAGATAAAATAGTACAGTGACAGAGAGAGAGATGGCTTCAGATCCCTGTTTGGTTATTTTTACCTGTAAACTTAGGACAAGTTGCTAAGAATCTCTAAGCCAAGTTTCCTCATCTGTAGTGTGGGGAGCTCAGAATTTTGGTGGTGATCAAATGTGATCATGTGAGTGACAGCCACACAGTACTTAGTCCATGACAGGTGCTCAGTTAATGTTAACTGTGACAGAAGAATTCCAAGGGACACTGTCATTTGAGTCACCCCGCCTTGAGAACTCAGGAATGCAGGTCGAGAGATATTGCATGAGACTTGAAGGCTTTTGAGATTAAAAAAGGGGAAAAAAAATCAAGATCAGCTCTAAGACCGTGACTATCAGTTTTTTAAGTGAAAAATAAAGATGCCCCCACCTCACGTGTCCATGCTTGGGAGTAAGAGGGAAAGGCAAGCAGAGGGAGCATCGCTCTAGGAAGGGAAAAATTCTCAGAGGCAAAAGCCTGTTCCCTGACTGGGGCATCAGCCCAGGAACAGGAAGAAAGGTTCTTGCTAAGCCTCTAGGTTGTGTCTTCAAGGGAAAAGTGTCCTGTTTCGACCTGTCCAGATGTCCTCACGACCACCTGTGACACAGGAAGAGCCAGACCACCTTCCCGGGTGGACCACACAGGTCACCCTGCAGCTGCGAGCGCAGTTGGAGAAACGCTACCTGCCAGACTCCAAGTCAGCTGGAACAGCAGAGGGACGGCAGCCTTAGTGGCCACGTAGGGTCATTAGAAAAGGCGGCAGCACAGACTGATGCCTGCCGGGAGAGGGCCCACCTTCCCCGGGAGCCTTTGAAAATGACTCCAGTATGAATTAAGATGCATAAGAAAATGACTCCAGTATGAATTAAGACTACAAGGGGACTGATAGCTACCTACAAGAGTGATTTAAGGCCAATCCCTGATTGGCCCCAAGGCTATCAGTCATTACCCTGAGTTAGGGAGCAGAAGCAGCCAGCAGGGCATCAGGTCCTCACCCCTTTCCCATGGCCTCCCGCCTCGGCCTGAGTACCCTCATCTGGCCGATCTCCAACATAACCGAAGTCCTTATACCTCACTCGAAAATTATTCCCCAAACTGCTCAAGGGTATCAACTAATAAGTGTTCCAGGGGCAACCATTAGAGCTTATCACATGTAGGGACAAATGTTCTTCCACGGAAGCGCACACTCCATTATCCTCAATTAAGTCTGGTAACAGACATAAAGCACTGCCTTGGGGATTAACTTGTGAAAGTGTTTAAACAAAGGCTCTGGTGCCTCAGTGCTTGTGCTCTAGGAGTATTTCAAAAATTCATGTGAACCAGAAACCTGGGTGAGGGTTGTAGGGCTGCTTTGAATTCTTGACAGAGGCTTCAGCTGTGAGGCTGAGTTCAGGTGAGCTGAGGATAAGACTTGAGAACCACAAAGTAGGGACCCTATTTGTTCTCCTCCCACGAGCGTCGCTCTCAAGACAGTGGCTGAGCAAAGGAAAAGGCTCCCTACAACCCCCACCCTCAAATCTCTCGTCTTCATCACGGCAGGTCCGACCAAGGTCTGTGAATTCAGTAAACTGTGTCCTTCGCTTATGGGAAGTATTCCTATGTTATTTCTTCTTCTTAAAAGAAAAACAAATATTTGAAAACAGGACCTCCTGGAACAATCTTCTCAAATTCTTATCATTAATCTACCAGTTTGATTACTGTTGTTTTTGTTGTTTCACTTGCTGGGAAATTTCTCCCACTGTATCTGCAGAACTATATATATATATATATATATATATATATATATATATATATATAAATTTTTTCATTTCAGTTATTATATTTTCCTTTTCCAAAAGCATTGAATTTTTTTTAAATGCACTGGGCATTTTACAATGATAAACAATACTTTATCAGAAAGAGATAAGAATGATAATACAGCCTACAAATACAGGAAGAAAAAAATGATAGAATTAAAGGGAGAAATAGACAACTGTACAGATATATCAGGAGATTTTTGTACCCCATCAGCAACCAATTCAAAGAAAATTTTGGTAAGACATCTGCATGAATGTAGAGATATGAATCCTATCAGGCACCATCTAATTGACATTGATGGAACATAACATCCAACAACTGCAGAATACTTGCTCTCTTCAAGAGCACAGAATACATTTAAAAGATAGGCCACATTTGGACAATAAAACAGGCCCATAAATTCTCTTGCTTTTTTTTTTTTTTTTTTTTTTTTTTTGGTACCGGGGATTGAAATCACAACCTCATGCCTGCCAGGCAGACGCTTATACCACTGAACTAAATCCCCGGCCCTAGTTTTTGAGACAGGGTCTCACTATGCAGTTCAGGCAGAATTTGAGCTCCCTTTGTTGCCCAGGATGGTCTCGAACTCACAATGATCCTCCTGCCTCAGCCTCCTGAGTGCTGGGATTAAAGGCATGCACCACCACGCCAGGCTCAGGCCCATAAATTCGAAGGAACTAAAATAGACAGTGTTTTTTCCTATCCTCAGTGAAATGAAAAATCATTAACAATATAGTATGTAGGTATCTAGAAATTAAACAATACCTTCTTCAATAATTTATGAGTCAAAGAAAATCACAAGGCAAAGTAGAGAATATTTTGAGCTGAATGGGGATGAAATACAGTGTATCAAAATTTGTGGAATTCTGTCAAAGTAACTTTAAAATGCATATATTATAAAACAGAAAAATCAGAAAATGATAAAACTAAAAACAAGAACTACAAAAATAAATACTCAACAGAGAATAGAAAATTATCAAAGTCAGAGTTGAGTTTTAAAAAAAGATCAACAAAACTGACAAACCCCAATCTAGATTGAATGAAACAGAGAAAAAGAAAGAGAAAGAAACCAAAAGGTACCAGAACAAAAAGGTGGTGGTCAACAACATAAATCCTGAAGACATTTACAGTGAAAAAAGAAAATCTTTAGGCCAACAAATCCAACTCATAGGCTAAATGAAAAATTCTTCAAAATTACAACTTACACCAAAATCACCAAAATTGATATAAGAAGAAGTAGGACATCTAAATCCTCTGTATCTGCATAAAAGCTGATTCTCTTTTAATTAAAAAGCTCCAAAATAACACTCCAAGTAAAGATGATTTTAGTGGTGAATTCAACCATTCAGGGAAGAAATAACACCAATGTTACACAAAGATTTTTAGAATATAAGCAGAAGAAGGAACATGGCACAATTCATTTTATGATGCTATTATAACCTCAATATCAAAGTTTGACAGACATCACAAAAAAAATCAAACCAATCAATATTTCATTTGACTATAGACAGAAACATTTGTCTGTGTGTGTGTGTGTGTGTGTGTGTGTGTGCTGGAGACTGAACCTGGGAACTTGAATGTACTAGGCAATTTCTCTACCACATCCAGCCTTAGACCAAAAATAAAACAAAAACAAAAATCTTAGCAAAATATTAGACAATTAATTTAAAAGACAAAAGATCTATGCTGGCTGAAGAAAAGCTAGAGTATCCAGTAACATTTAAAAAGGATATAATATCCTAGCCAGAGGTTTTATCCCAGAAATGTAAGTTCAGTTTAACAATAAAAAACAGTAAATGTAAAATTCACAGAATAAAAAAGAAAAAGCATATTATTAATTCAATAGAGGTAGAAAAAGCAATTATAAAATTCATCCTGTTCATGAAAAAAAGTTTGTATCTTTATGTTTATGATAGTAGTAAAGAATTTCCTCAAACTGATAAAGATCTACCAAAAAACAGAAAATCCCTACAGCTAACCTTATGCTTAATGATAAAAGATTGAACTATTCCCAAACTCGAGAACAAAACAAGAATAGTTCCTTTCATTTCTACCCACCATTATACTGAAAGTTGTAGAAATACAACTAAAAAAGAAAAAAGGAGAAGTACTTATCAAAGAAGAAAACTACCCTTATTTTCTACTGATAAAGCAGTTTATATAGAAAATCCCTAGGGAATTTACAAAATGCTTATGTAAACTGTTGAGAGAATTTAACAAGGTCACCAGATATAAGGCTGACATGTGAACACTTATATATATATAGGCAGCAAATGATTTGAAAATAAATTTTCAAAAACTTCAAGTTTTAGTAACATCTCAAAAAAAACCCAAGAAAATAGGAATAAATCTACTCAAATATTTCCATGATGTTTATGCTGAACACTACAAATCACTGATGACAAAAAATGAATAAACCTAAAATAGAAAACTACACCTCAAAATTATCAAGATCAGACCAGAAATTAATGCATTGGAGACTAAAAAAAGCAATACAAAGAATCAATTATTTGAAGCATTGGTTCTTTGAAAGATTAAATAAAATCAACGAACCCTTAGTGTCTTGGTTACTTTTCACTTGTTGCTGAGACAAAATACCTCATGCCCAAAATTAGGGAAGGAAAGGCTTACTTATCTTACAGTTTTTGGAAGTTTCAGCCCATAATCAGCTGGCTCCAAGGCAGGGTGGCATGGCACTGGGGCAACACTTCAAGGCAGCAGTGAGCAAAACAGCCAGAGTAAAAGGGGGCAAGAGCAAGCTTCTTTTTCTCCCTTATATTGTACACAGGACCCTCCCCACCCTAGGGTGGGTGTAGCATTCACAAATCTCCCTGCCTTCCTTTGCACAGGATATTTACGAAGTAAGAACCCTGGCTCCCTGTTGAGTCTCTCAGTTAAACTTCTGACCTTCTCAAATTGACACAATGAACAGGTAACTGCTTGTGCTCTACACCCCAGGATGTAGAGCTGCTGAGTTACTTAATTAAGCTTCTAGACTTCTCAAGTTGACACAGTGTATAAGCCATAATACTTAGTCAACCTTATCAAAAATAGGGAAGAAGACTCAAACCCATACAGTTAGGAATGAAAAGGGTGAAATTACAACAGACCCTGCAGAAATCCAGAAGATCACTTATGCCTACTCTGAAAACTTGTATTCTGATAAGATGGAAAATACAGAAGAAATGGATAGATTCCTAGATACATATGAATTACTAAAGTTGAATCAACAAGATATAAAAATTCTAAATAAACCAATATCAGTCAATGAAATGGAAGATGTAATTAAAAACCTGTCAACAAAGAAAAGCCCAGATTCTGACAGATTCACTGCTGAATTCTACAAGAAATTTAGAGAAGACCTAACACCACAACTTCTCAAACTCTTTAATGAAATTGAAAGGGAAGCAATATTTCCAAACTCATTCCTGGAAGCAAGTATTACCCTGATACCAAAACCGGAGAAGGACCCAACTAAGAGAATTACAGGCCAATTTTCCTAATGAACATAGATGCAAAAATCCTCAATAAGATACTTGCAAACAGATTGCAGCAAATTATCAAGAAGGTTATACACCATGATGAAATGGGACTCTTCCCAGGAATGCAGGAATGGTTCGACATACATAAGTCACTAAATGTAATGCACCATATTAACAGAGCCAAGGACAAAAATCATATGATCATCTCAGTAGGTGCCAAAAAACTTTTGACAAAGTCCAGCATCTATTCATGATAAAAACCCTACAGAAAATTGGGATAGATGGTCTTTATCTCAATCTGATAAGAGCCATCTATGACAAACCAACAGCAAACAACATACTAAATGGACAATAACTGAAAACAATCTTTCTGAAATCAGGAATAAGACAAGGATATCCACTGTCTTCCCTCTTATTCAACATAGTCCTGGAAAATTTAGCCAGAGCAATTAGACAAGAGAAAGAAATAAAAGGAATAAAATAGGAAAAGAAAAAGTCAAACTATTGTTATTTGCAGATGACAAGATACACTACATAGAAGACTCCAAAAACTCCACTAAAAAACTGGTAGATTTAATAAGAAAATTCAGTAGCATAGCTGAATACAAAGTCAACACTCAAAAAGCAATAGCCTTCCTGTACACAAATAACAAACTCACTGAGAGACAAATCAAGGAAACAACACCTTTCACAATAGCATCCAAAAAATGAAAAACCTAGGAATCAATCTAATGAAGGATGTAAAACACCTCTACATTGAAAACTACAGTGCTCTTAAAAAGGTGATTAAAGAGGATATTAGAAATTAAAGAGATATCTCATGCTTTTGGGTAGGAAGAACCAATATAATGAAAATGGACATACTTTCAAAAGTGTTATACAGATTCAATGCAATCCCAACCAAAATTCCAATAGTATACATCACAGAATTAGAGAAAACAATTCTACAATTCATCTGGAACCAGAAGAGACTTAGAATAGCAAAGGCATCTCTGGGCAACAAAGGTAAGGCAGGGGGCATCACAATCCCTGACTTGAAATTATACTACAAAGCTACTGTGATAAAAATGACATGGTACTGGCAACAACAAAAAAAGAAACAAATAAAAACAAAACAATACAAGACAAAAATAGACCCAAAGATCATTTGAACAGATTAGAAGATGTAGAAACATCTCCAGGCACACTAAGTCACGTTATCTTTGACAAAGGTGCCAAGTGCATTCACTGGAAGAAAGATAGCCTCTTTAATAAATGGTGCTGGAAAAACTGGCTCTACACATGCTGAAGATTAAAGCTGAACTCATCTCTTTCACCATGCTCCAAACTAAATTTGATGGATCAAAGGTCTAAATAGTGAAACAGAAACATTAAATCTGCTGGAAGATAGAATACATAAAACTCTTGAAGACATTAGGGTAGGCAAAGACTTTATGGACAGGAATTGTCACCAAGAATCAACAACCGGGATCTCACCTGGTTGAAAAGCTTTTGAAGAACAAGAGAAACCACCAACAGAGTGAAGAGACAACCTACAATGTGGAAGAAAATGTTTGTCAGTTGTTCCTCAGACAAAGGATTACTATCGAGAACAGATACAGAACTAAAAAAAAAAAAAAAAATCAGTCCTTCCAGATTTAAAGGCCCAATCCAAAAATGGGCAGCTGAGATAAATACATACTTCTCAGATGAAGAAATACAAACAGCAAATAAATTGTACTTAAAAATGTTCAACATCACCAGTCATTCAAGAGATGCAAATTAAAACAACACCAAGATTTCACCTCATCCCAGAAATAATGGCTATTATCAGGAAATTAACCAATAACAAATGCTGAAGGGGCTGCGGGAGAAAAAGGAACCTTTCTCTACTATTGGTAGGAGTGTAGACTGGTGCAACAACTGTGGAAATCAGTGTGGAGAGTCCTCAAAAATCTAGGATTGGATGTCCTATTTGATCCAGGTATTCCCCTTCTGGGTATTTTGCAAGAAGAATTAAAAACATCATACTACAGTGATATATGTGCACCCATGTTTATAGCAACACAATTTGTAATAGCTAGATCTTGGAAACAACCTAAATGCCCATTGACTGAGGAATGGATAAAAAAGATGTGGTATTTTTATACAGTGGTGTACTACTCAGCCAAAAAGGAGGATAAACTTGAGACTTTTATAGGTAAATGGATGCGACTTGAGACCATACTCATAAGTGAAATAAATCAGACATGCATGTGTAAACATCGCATTGTTTCACTAGTGTGAGAAGCTGAAAGAAACAATATACGTATATTGTTTCCATATATGTAAACTATCTATATTATATATATATATGATAGTTAAGATAGTTATAGTACTGATTTCTCTGAGTTCATTGAAGAGAAAGGTCTGTGCTAGTATTGTTTGGACAACTGAATGCAAATACCTTGTACTCTGAGTAACTGACTTGAAGATAACAATACACAATATACACACCATTGTTACCCCCTAATTATTGTGTTTTGAAATTTTGGTTTTTTTCTCTTTAAAATAAAATAGACTTGAAAATTAAAAAAAGAGAGAGGTTGATCAGAAAGAATAAAACTCAGGCAAAGAGTTCTTTAATCCAAATTTTAGTATCTCTACCCTTGTCCCTCCTGTGGCTAGTTTTTGAGTGCCATTTCTTTCCTCTTTCTTGCCTAAGCTTTCTTGTAGGCAAAGGTCCTGATAAACTCATCAGAAAAGGTCAACAGTACTTATCTTTGGATGAAGGTATTATGAATGTTTCTTTTTTCTTTCTGGGGGCTTCCACATTACAGAACAAAATATATTACAATTATATTTTCATGTAGCTTTGTTATGCTGCTGTTGATTTTTATTTTATTTTCTGTTTAGTGATACTCAAGATTGAACCCAGCTATTCCTCTCCGGGTATTTTCCCAGCAGAATTAAAAATATCATACTACGGCGATGTATGTGCACCCATGTTTATAGCAGCAGAATTTGTAACAGTTAAATCTTGGAAAAAACCCAAATGAGATTGTATGGTTATTGTACTATCAACAGCAGTTTTGTACTGGTGAAAAGACAGACTAGATAAATAGATAAACAATATAAAAATAAGTTTGCACATATATGATCAATTAATGTATTACAAATGTCCAATGGTGATTCAATGAGGGAAGAAATCTTTTCAACAAATGGTGCTTGATTATTTGTACATTTGTATTAAAAAAGAGTATCAACCTTCATTTCACAACATACCTTCATTTCGCAACATATGTAAATGCTTCATTTCACAACATATGTAATGCTAATTCAAAATACAAGATCCCACAGCTAACTATAAATCTTATCATGTTAAAACTTCTAAAAATTACATAGGAGAACTTTGTGACCTTGGCAAAATCTTCTTAGGATTCAAAAAGCATAAATCAAAAAAGACAGTAATTTATACACTGGGCTTTGCTAACATTAAGATTTTGCTCCTCATAAGACAATTAATAAAAAATTAAATATGTAAACGCAAGAAAGTATTCACAGCAAATATAAAATACTTGTATCCAGAATTATAGTGTATCTTTTTAAATCAACAATAAAACAACCCACATTTTTAAGTGGGTAAAAGATTTAAATAAATATCCAACAAATAAATATGATAAAAAAATACTCAATAAACACATGAAAAAATGCTCAATAACATTACCAGGAAAATGAATAATAAAACTTGAATGAAATTTTATATACACATTAGAATGGCTGAAATTAAAATGGCTAATCATACCTAGTGCTGATGAGAACCTCGGAAAATTGAGACTCATATACTCAATGCTAAAACCACTTTGGAAACCAGTTTGATCATTTCTTGAAAAGGTCTATGTTTATCTGTCTTACAATCAGCTGTACTAATCTTAAATATTTATCAAAAAGAAATGAAAATGTGTTTACCTAAAGGCTTATGCATGTCCATTGCAAATTGATTTTTTGGGGGTAATTGTTCAAAACTTCAAACAACCCAAATGCCCATCTACATGTGAATGGGTAAAAAAAACTGTACTGTATTCATACAATGGAGTAGCATCCAACAACATAAAAGGACATGCTATTGGTATATGCAATACCATGATTCTCAAAATTATTATGTTCAATGAAAGAAGCCAGCCCCCCCAAAAAAGTACTTGTTGTTTTATTTCATTTATTTTGCATTCTATAAAGTATATATTATTTTGTAGTTTCAGGAACCATATCACGTTTACCTGGATATGGAAGAAGAAATGCAATTACAGGATGGTGTGAGGAAACTTTACTACTGATAGAAATTTGCAACACCTGGTTGTTGCCATGGCTTCATGAATACAGAAGTCAGAACTCATCAATTGCACATTTTAAATATCTAAAGTTTACTGTCTATCAAATATAGCTTAATAAATGAATTGAAAGAGGTTTTTTGGTATGTGTGGAGTTTTGTTTGTTTGTTTGCTTGTTTGTTTGTTTTTTTTGTTTTTGTTTTTGCTTTTGCAATAAATATTTAACAAACCTAAGCAAAAGCAGAAATGACCATTCTGGTAAACCTAAAAATAACATTATTTTTTTACCTCCTGACATAACATCTGTGTTAATTTGCTATGAACATTCACTACATTTCTCCTCCTATTTTCTGTCTATTCCTTATATTGTCTCCTTCTCCTTTGTTTTACTGTTTATTTTAGTTTCTGTCTTGATATTAAGAGCCATTCTTTTACTTTCTGGTGTATTAGAAGCTTAGTTTATGTGGAGAGGCTGAGTTCCATCACAGCAATTTGTCATCATTTGCTGATCTATCAGACATCCAGAAATTGCTGTTTCCACAGGTCATTTCTAGTAGGATTATCCATTTCCCCAGAAAAGGACTCTCCCAGCCTCCTGCCTGGAATACATGTGACTGGATACCATGTTCTGGGGCCACCGTGGGCAAGAGATCTTAGCATCCAGCGTGCAAGTCTTCCTCCCAGTCTGTTGCAGGCCTGCTAGCTCTGCACCACTCCAAGTTCTGTTTGGAGATCCCTGCAGTGAATTGCTCTTCCTCCTCATTGTTCTGAGCCCTTGAGAACCACTTTTGGCTACCATGGAGGCAAATTATCTTTTTGCCCAGGGTAAGGGGGCTCCTTTCCAGCTGCCTCTGGAAATATCTGACACCAATTCTTGAATTTTTCAGAAGTTCTCCAGCACTAGTTAGCTGGCTTCACCACACATTCTAGTCATTATGGGCCATGCCATCTGTTTTCTTATCTTCCAAAAATTTATTTTCTCTATTTCTTTTGTTCTCATTGTACAATGTTTACAAGTATTCAATTTCACTTCTGCCACCACACATGAGCTTGTCCTCTGCCATGCCACCCTGCCTTGGAGCCAGCTAGTTATGGACTAAAACCTCTACAGACCATGAGCTGAAATCAACCATTCCTTCTTTAAACTGTGGGTGTTAGATATTGTGTCCCAGTGATAAAGGAAGTAACTAAGACAGCTACCAAAACGGGAACAGAAAATTCATGTAGAAAAGAGCAATTTATTTTTTACCAGTGCATTAAATAAAAATACAACAGGAAAAGTTGTCCTTGTCTTGTTTCCCACCTGCCCCAAACCAGGGATTCCTGGAAGTACACATATGGCAAATGTTAATAAATGTTAGTGTTGTCATACCACCTTCTGTGGCCAAAAATGAAGCCATGGAGTGATTAAATTTCTTGCCCAGTATCACATAGCAAATTGTGGTAGAGACAAGATTAGAATTCTTGGCCTCTGGATTTTTAGCTCATTTCTTTTTCTGGGAGACTTCCAATTTTCTTTTCTCTTCTCATTTCTTTTCTTTTCTCCCCTGTCTTTTTTTTTTTTAAACAGGAACTTACTTTTGTTTCCAAAAAAAGTTTACTCTGATAAACTAGATATGGAGTGGCCCAAGATCAAGGTCTTTCTGAAGAAGCCACTCAGAAAACGAACACAGGCTGAGAGCCATGGAGCCGCCCTCTCCACTGAGTCTCAAAGAGCACTGCCTGTGGAGGCTCTGATGAAGGAGGAAGCCAAGGCTGTGAAGCCCAGAGCTACAGAAGGCTCCACGTCTTCCAGGAGCCAGTTCAGGTGGGCATATGCAGAATGACAGCCACACCAAAGGAAGAGTCGCTGCATGACATCATCCACACCCACATGCTTCTTACCACTTCCAAGGTATCTACCCATGCATTAGTTTACTAGCACCTGTAGTCCAGTGAGACAGGTAGTGTGGACATCATCTAATTTATAGAAGAGAAAAGGTCCATAAGCTGGGCATTGTCATACAACTGTTAGGATGACACACTTGGTGAATGGAACAGCCAAACCTGGAGTTCCAGGAAGAATAAATCTGTGACAGCGATTACATTGCTTTTTGATCTCTCCTCTCCTCTCCTCTTCTCTCCTCTCCTCTCCTCTCTTCTCCTCTGTTCTCCTCTCCTCTCCTCTCCTCTCCTCTCCTCTCCTCTCCTCTCCTCTCCTCTCCTCTCCTCTCTCTTTCCTCCCTTCCCTCCCTTTCCTTCCCTTTCCTTCCCTTCCCTTCCCTTCCCTTCCCTTTCCTTTCCTTTCCTTATCTTCTTTTTCCTTTTATTTCCCCTTTCCCTTCTCTCTCCCCATTCCCTTCCCTTCTTCCTTCTTTCCTCTGTTCTTTCTTCTCTCCCTCCCTCCTTCCTTCCCAGCAGAATAAAACTCTGATGAATTTTATTCTAAGAACAACGACAGCTAACTAACATTCACTGTGTGCCGTGTGCTGGTTCTGTGTGTGTTATTGTATCTCAGGTGGAAATTTCTCTTTTCTGTTGTTATCACTGATATGTAGATGGGGATAAAGTTGAGGATTTAAATCCAGGGAGGCTGAAGTGAGAACCTACACTTCTCAATTTCTCCCTACCTCGCTTCCCTTTCATTCAAAGTGAGAAAAAAAGGTTAAGGGGTTTGTTTCTTATTTTGAACAACAAATTGGTTGCAAGTAGAGTTTTCAGGAAAATGTGGATCTCACCTGTTGGAGACTTCAATGTTTTCAGTAAGTCCTTGTTCTACACTAGGTTTTTATCTCTTGGGGACACCAAAAGGCAGACAAGCAAAAGATCATTTTGTAGCTTCCTTTATTCTCTGTCTAGCATAATGCTAAAGGAGCTATTTAGCTCACCAATTATATTTGGGTCAGCCCTTAACTTGTGATATTTCGCCATCAGGTCAGACATCAGAACAGGTCTAATCTCTGTTACTGGCTATGAACACAAAGGAAATAGCCTTTAACCCACAGCTGAACTTTATGGATACAAGAGTGGAAGGTTCCAGAAGTGAAAGTTTTCTGAATACCTTTTATTACTTCCCTGGGAAGAAATAACTGGAAGTGGAAGCCACTAATAATAATTCATCTAGTCATAGCTATGCCTCATCATGGACAGGTTTGATGGTTAAGTGTTTGCTACCATCTAAGAGCAAAAATAAAACAGAAGACAATTTTAATTCGTGGAGTGAGAAATTTCTCACCAAATTCCTTAAAAGGTACTTGTCCCATTTGTTGCAATAGGTGAGATTTATCTTTCTGGGAAAGGTATACACAGATTTCCTGTGAGTTAACTAAAGTACACATGTCTGTGGCTAAAATATGTTAATCCCATTGATTTCCTATGAGAAAGAGGAAAAAATCATTATATTTAGCACTGGCAGACTTTGGTCCTACAGAGCAAAATTTAACCAAGGGGGGGTCTGCTCTCCTTCATGAAAACTACTATATCTATGAAGGAGGACTTGTTTTTTCTCCCAGTCCAATATTAACCAATACTTCTGCTGCTTAAAAAATACAATGAATTATTAGACAAAAACAAAAATGAAAATCCAATATACAATATACAAAAGTTTAGGACACATACAGGAAACACGTCACTTGCTTTTAGTACTAATTTACCTGATTGCTTGAAGTCAACCCACTGTTTTCATGAAGGTCCTCAGAAATGTGATGGTCTAAGACCCTTCATTAGTTTTAAAACTCTGCATGGATTTTTCTAGAAGGATTTTTGACAGTATGTGTGATGACATAGAATGTTTAAATTCTTGAGCCAGTTAATTACAGCTTTAAAGTGGGTGCCTTGCCTATAATCTCAGCACTCAGCAGGCTGAGGTAGGAGGTTCACCGTGAGTTCAAGGCCAGCCTGAGTGATACAGTTAGCTCAAGACCTCCTTGAATTACACAGTGAGACTGTGCCTCTATTACCTTAAGGAAACAATATCACTTATGCAGAGATGTTAATTGTACATTTATTGAAAATATTCAAAAATGGGAAACAGTGCAAGTTCCCCAAGTGGGAGAATTGTGGAGCAGATTTTGCTTCAAGCTGTTCAAAGAACACGACAGGCTAAGTCACATCCCTGATACGACTCCTCCCATGGTCCACTGTCCTTCTTTTATGGCGCTTACCAACATCTGCATAATTAGTGGGCTTCTAATCCTAGGCCTAACACACCTCCAATATTTGCTATAGTTTCTGGCACTTAGTGGCTGCTCAATAAATATTTGTTGAACGAATGAACACAGTATATACAAATATAATCTAATGTTCTAGATTCTCACTGAGGCAGAAGACTAGGGTGTGGTAAAAGCTGGCTGCAGAAGTAGGTGTGACCATTAATTACAAAATCCCAGAACACATGGGAAAAACAGTTACCAAAACCTGGTACGTGGACTTTTTCTGAGAACAGTACAAGAAGGTTTTTGATAGGACAGCTTAGATCTGTCCTCAGCCTGAGCAGTGGGAGACAGAAAAAGACAGTTGAAATTGAGTTCTTGGCCTCTGTGTTTTCTTGTGTGATGAAAACTCACCCTGTAGAGAATATAGTGGTGCTTTTGTTCGTAAACTTAGTTCATTCCATAGTTCTGGTCATGAACTAAAATGGTCATGAACCGAATCAAATTGCCCCATAAGGTTCAACATAATAAGTTGAATCATTCTGAACCATAGGTATTTTTTGACCACAAAAATATGAAACACAGTACAGTACAGTGTGGAGAGAAAACACTAACTTTATTCAACACATTGCTCTGCACGATCCCGTCCCCTTCATTACCGCTCTGCACTTTCTTTGGAGCCATGCTGGATTGAATACTGTACAGTACTGTATGTGCTAAAAAACACACCAAAAGCCTTCACAGCAAGTGTGCACAGGTCTGTCTACAACTGCAATCTTGACTAGAGGAAGCTATGACCACATGTCAGAGTGGGGAAAATGGTCGAAGTCTTGCTCATTTGAAGATGGCCGAAGTCTTGTTCATTTGAAGATGGCCAAAGTCTTGCTCATTTGAAGATGGCAGAAGTGCTGTTCATTTTGAAGATGGAAAAAGTCTCGTTCACTTGAAGATGGCCACAGTTGTGTTCATCACCCTATATGGAATATGTGAACAGAAGCAAAATTTTGCTGAACGTTCTGTTCTTGAACTAGACTGTTCAAAAGCGGATGCATTCCTGAACTGAGGTATTACTGAGCTTGTTTTCCCACATTAATTTAAACTCTGCAGAGCCTGTTTCTTTTCCTACCTTTAATAAATGTAACGATTTGCACTTGTCTTGACCAATTGCTTGTTCAAGACAGAAAGAAGCTAGAAACCACCTCAAAAAGAAGACTCCAGCCGGGCGTGGTGGTGCACACCTTTAATCCCAGCACTCGGGAGGCTGAGGTAGGCAGACAATTGTGAGTTCGAGACCGGCTTGGGCTACAACGCGAGCGTAAGGCCAGCCTGAGCTACATAGTGCGACCCTGCCTCGAAAACCAGGGCCGGGAGTTTGGCTCAGTGCCTTAAGCGTCTGCCGTGGCAGGCGTGAGGTTGTGATTTCAATCCCCGGTGCCGAAAAAAAAAAAAAAAAAAAAGACTCCAGCACCCCAAAACTTGGTAACATCATGACATGGTATCTAGTGTAAATATTAGGGTGTCATATTAGTGGAAAGAGGAGACTATTTCAGCTAAGAGTCCCATGCCATGCCTGTTAGGATAGTATCAAGAAGACAAAAGATTAATTGAGACTTGTAAAAAAATTAAAAGCAATTGCTTTTTAATGGTATAATCACAGAAAGAAAAAGAGAAATGAGCATCGGGAAAGTTGGTATAAAGATAATAGGGCAAGACAGAAAGCAGAAATGCTTCGGGACTACTTTGCCTCTCTGTTTATTAACAGGGAATCTTGTGTTTGATTTACAGCAGGCTGAACAAACAATGCAGAGAGGGAATTTTGGTTCTAGGTAGCAAGGAGCTGGAGAGAGGAGGCCTGGCCACTTCAAGTGATCCCAAGAGACCAGGCCTGTGTGAGTTGGATTTCAAGACCTACGGGATTTTCAGAATCATCGATGCCCATCACTGAGAGATGATAAGAAGCAGAAAAATAATAATAATGGAAGTTTAATGAGTCTGAGAGTTTGCCAGAAAAAGTGATGTTTCCTCTTTGTTACTATGAAAAAAAAGTAAAAATCAGTGGATTTCAGTTATAGGCATTCAATTACAGGGGAGAGACCATTTAACCCATTGTAATGGCCTCTCACTTACCATAACTCAACTTAGTGTTTTGACTTCATGATAGTGCAAAAGTAATGTGTGCTCTGTAGAAATCATACTTCAAATTTTTTATTTTGATCTTTTCTCAGTCTAGCAACATGCACTACAATCCTCCTCTGAGATGCTGGGTAATAGTACAGCTAGACCATGGGGGCCAAGGAGACTACACACCTCCACCTGCTTGAGTTTGGGTGGCACCCCAGGGCACAGGTGGCATATCTATAGCACATGTGCTACAATGGACTGTTTGTATCATGGCAAGCTATGGAAGGTTCACCATCACTGCCTGTAGTGGAGTGGTAAGTGGTGGTCAAATTTAACATCAACTGAACTGAATCGGCGTGGTGCTGAATGTAGATGGCCTACCTGAGGGCTGTTGCCAGCATAAAAAGGAGACTCAGAGAGGAAGAGTAGCATTGTGGGTTCTCCTAAGTGTTGTTGTTTAGAGCCATTGGTTCTCCTGGAGGAGCTTGTCGTGCTGGCTCCCCTGATGTGAACTCAGCTGTTATTACTAGAGGAGCTCAGGACCTTGTTACTGAGAATGGCTGTGGTTCACTTTGGGGGAGCTTTGGTCCTTACTTTCAGTATTGCCTCCTGGCTTCAGAGGGGAATATGTGTGCTGTTTAATCTCCAGAAGTTGGTCACTCTGGCTTCCTGATATGAACTTGGCTGTTCTCATTGTCAGAGGAGCTCGGGACCTCATTGTTGCTGAGGATGGCTGTGGTACTTTTCAGGGGAGCCCTGGTCCTTATTTTGAGCATTGCTTCTTTTCTCCAGTACAGAACCCTTGGCCTGTTGGCATGGATCCTTCATCCTGCTGGCACAGACTTTCTAGCTTTCACTGATGACCTTTGGACCTTCCCAGCGCAGATCCGTGAAATAGACTTGCATGAGTCATTGTCATGGGCTCTAGGTCTTCAGCTGGACTCTTGCAGGACATTGCTGTGGGATCCAGGCCTTCAGCTGGGTTTTCTAGGTCTTTAGTGTTGTGGACAAATTTCCTGTCCTTTCTGTATTTAACTGGGTGACTATTATAAATAATACTATAAATTGTGCATCTTGTTGTTCTCCTTGCAACCCCTGACTATAACACTGCCCCAGAGCCATTCCTCCTATATCTCTCCCTTCCACCCACTTGAGCTCAAGCAGCACCCTAGCCCCATTCCTATACAACCCCAGATCAAAAGCGCTCTTTGCTCTTTGGGGGTCCTTTTTCCTCTCTTTCATCCTGTTATTGGGTAGGTCTAAAAAGTGGCTCACCAACTAAATGTTGCTGGCTTCTGGATTGCTCGCGTCTCCTTCTGGAGTTCGATTCCAGGAAACAAAGAATTGAACCAAATGAACAAAAAGCAGTGGCAGAGTTTATTCAAGAAAGCAGAAATAAAGAGTGAGAAACTGGCTCTGCAGAGCTACTTGGATCAAGTAAATAGAAAAAGGAGGTGAAAGCAAAGATAAAAGTACATGCTGTATCTGGGAAACTCAGTATGGGCTATCATAGACAGTATGGGCTATCATAGACAGTATGGGCTATCATAGACAGTATGGGCTATCATGGACAGTATGGATGGCAAAGCCTTCATGATGTTGATGTGTCCTTTTATGCTGTCTAAATCTCAAGGGAACCTGCAGGAACTTCTACATGTGGGTCCTGAGAGGCAGTGCTTGGATACCGTGCCTCAGACTGACCTCAGGTCTAGGCCATCATATTAAAATCCTGCTGGAGTTCTTGGGAGAAGTCCAAGTGCAAGGCTTTGGGAACTGTTCTGCTCTTGTGTCCAGGATTTTGTAGTTAACAGGGCACACCTACTCCCCCAGCCAGCTTTTGCCACGCCCTAATCTCCTATCTCATTCCCAGCACCATTTCTCTGCTCATGCCCTTTAATCAGTGTAGAGGCGCCTGCCTCACCATTGGGTGTATGCTTTGCAATTCTTTGCTTGTCCTGCACAAGAGCTTGGAATTGCTGTCAGATCCACCACACAGTAATAGTAGTACAATGGACTGTGCGTCTAGGCTATGATGTGTGATAGGTTAGCTGTAGTAAATGCATGCTGGACTTACAATACTTTTTTTTTTAATAATGTGTATTTTAAAGAGAATAAAACCAAACAACATAAAACATAATAAAGCCAATCAATACAAAACAGTGTAAGTGATACAGGACTTCAAAACAAGATAATAGGGAATCAACAACAGTTACCATAATGCCTCTTGTTGTCTTCAAAATAACTACAGATGCCTTCAGACATAGTAAAAATCAAACAAAACAGAACAGAGTAGAACCAATAAAAACAAAACAATGAACACAATAAAGATTTTCAAAACAGTAGTAAATCCAAAATGGCTACCATAATATATCTTGTTATCCTCAAAATAGCTGCCCATGCACTGGATATAATAAAATCAAACAAGACAAAACAGAATAAAACCCAGCCAAACAAAACAATGAAAATGAGACAAGACTTCAAAACAAGACAACAGGGAAATAACAACAGCTACCACCATCAGAAGGAGATTCCCCTATAGATGCTACATTGCATATTGTTATCCTCTGAATAGATGATCAGAGTACCGGTTTTAGGCCTGCCAAATCAGTGAAACACTAAACACTACAAGAAACAAGTTGTATTTTACCTCAATAGCTATCATTGCAGCCTGTGTTTCTCTGGATCAGTCAGTCGCTTGTGGAGGGGGGTTGGCTCTTCTTGCCGGAAGGGGCTGACATCTGGTGTCTGGTTCTCCCTTTCAGTGGCCTGTGCACGGTGCTGACTCACAGGGAGGGCTTTGGACTTACAATACTTTTAACTTAGTGAGTTGTATCAGGACACAACCCCATTGTAAATCAAGAAGGCCAGGACTAACCCCATCCAACACATCACTGTGCTGCTCTGTGTGTCTTGGGTTGCCAGAGAGGATGGCAGACCTCCCTTGAATTGGCATGTTATGGATTAAAAACTGGTGGTCTACTTAGCACCAGCTGAATTAATTCAGCTGGTGTTGAGTAAAGATGCTCCACCTGAAGGAAGTTGCCAGCATAAATACAGACGTGGAGAAGAAGAGCTAGGCGTTGTGGGTTTTTTCAAGAGTTGCTGTTTCAAGCCGCAGGTTCTCCTGGAGGTGCTTGTCATGCTGGCTTCCCCAATATGGATTTGGCCATTATTGTCGGAGGAGCTCGGGACCTCATCGGTGAGAGTGGCTGTGGTTCACCTTGGGGGAGCACTGCTCCTCAATTATGCATCGCTTCCTGGCTCCGGAGGGGAGGCTGTGTGCTGGAGAAGCTTGTCACGCTGGGCTTCCTGACCTGTGCTCAACCGTTCCCGTCGGAGGAGGAGCGCGGGACCTCATTGCTGCTGAGCATGGCTGTGGTGCTCTTCAGGATAGCCCTGCTTCTTATTTTGTGCATGACTTCTTGGCTCCCATGTAGAACCCTCAACCCACTGCACAGCTCCTTCACCCCGCTGGCATAGACTTTCTAGTTCTACCGCTGACCTTTGGCCATCCCGGCACAGAACGGTAAATAGTCTGGCGTGAGTCCTTATTGTGGGCTCTTGGATTCCCAGTTGGAACTGTGGGAGGCACTGTCATGTGTTTTGGGTCTCTAGTGGGACTCTTGCAAGACATTGCTGTGGGATCCAGGCCCTCGGCTAAATATCCTGGGTCTTAGTGTTGTGGATAGATTTTCCTGCACTTTCTTGTGTATAACTCTGGGTGACTATTATAAAACAATATTACAAACACTGTGTCCTGTAGCAGCTGTTCTCCCTGTAACCCCTGACTACAACATGGCAGAAGTTTAATGCTCACCCATCCCTCCTCATCATATCTGGGTGAGCGTTAAACCTCTGCCAATTCAAGGGAGCTCTGCCATCCTCTCTGGCACCCTAAGCCACAGTCCACAGCACTGATTCCAGTGCCAGTGAGCTTGAATGTTTCATAAGATCATTCCTCCATCTCTATCACTAGACCTCAATAGCTATAGACTTCTCATGAGTAAAACCAGAAAAGCATCATGGCTTGTGACTAGAAATCACCATGTGGTTCACACTCTTTGCTCACCCCAACACCAGTCCAGCCAAAAACAAAAAAAAATCTTATCTTCTCCTAATTAATATAAATCAATCATTCAACTGGCTCTGGAATTGCATCACTAATGGTCTGGAAAGACAGTGAATACATGGAGTTGAAAAAAGCTCAGAAGAACTGCCACCCAAATTTCAAATCACTTTTCCCATTTAAAAATGCATTAAAAATCTTGGCGGGTAATGTGCAGTTTAGACAACAGACATGGACCAGTTTAAAGATAAGACACATAATCTCAAAAGCTTCCAAGAAGCTGTGAAAATGCTATCAGGATCACCTCCAAAAAATGCAGTTGACTGGGAAAGTCTAATCAGTCATTTGGCAAACATCTCCCTGGACAGATAAGAGATTGGGGTGTGGGGAGGAAGGCGAAGGGGCTGCATGAGGACAAGGACATCATAACTGGTTGGTCTCTCATGTCATACCAACACGGCTCTCTTCTGTGATTAAAAATAATAAAAATTTTAAACTTTCATTAAAAAGTACAACCTAGAAAACAAGTGCAGCCTACAGTTGAATTTTGGAAACAAAAGAATGTAAGGCTGCTTTTGGTTCACTTTATCTGGCCCACATTCCTAGGTCCCTTACAAAGACTGATAAGCAAACAACCAATTCAGAAGCCAGCACCTTGCCCAGGGAGCCCAGGTTGAGCTCTCCAGGTTTCTTCCACCCCAAGGACTGGCAAAATGTTCACGGTTGGGCCCATTTGTCCCACATTAATACCCATCTGGACCATGTTGAAGCACACATGTGGCAGGTGATTGGAATGCAAATAGGAAGACACCAACCCGGGCCTCCTGTCACACACTGTCCTCCTTGGTGGACTTATGTCACGTGCTTTTTACAAAGCAGCCATCTTGCCCTGTTGAAAGCTCCCCTTGAGGGTTTTGTCTGCCCACTGAATAGGCCATTCATCCAGTCACCCTGAGGTACGATGTACCCAGCTCCTAACATCAGAACCAAGTGTACAACCAGGGAATGTTGGTCCTTGGGATATTTAATAATGATGGATGTCCCAGAAGCCATCTGTGGTGGAAAGCAGAGGACACTTCTCTGACTCCTGATCACACCATTAGCTTCAGATAGAAATATTAAGCTTCCCCAAGTGCTTTGGAGATGCAGCACAAAGCAAGGGCTGATACCACCAGGACTTGCAGCTTTCTGAGTCTGTTTTTTATGAAAACTGTCAAAAACATCACCCCTCCTTCTGTCCTGGTTTCGTCTTTGTTTTCCCTCATCATCACTCTACACTTGGTGATTTACAGCCTTTTCTTTATCGTCTCCCTAGATTTTTTTTTTAATTTTTAAAAATTTTATTGTAAATATAATAAAACCCAACAGAATAAAACCAAACAAAGCAAAGCAGTGAAACTGGTACAGAACTTCGAAGCAGGATAATAGGAAATCAGCAATGGCTACCAGAGTATTCTTTGTTATCTTTCTAATAGTTGTCCATTCCATCAGATACAGCATAATCAAACCAAACAATAAAACTATTCAAAACAGCATATTGAATAAAGCAAAACAATAAATCGGAACAAAACAAAATAGAACAATATTGGATTTCAAAAACAAGATAGAAGGAAATCCCCCATATTTGCTATACTGCACCCTGTTATCCTCCCAATAGATGCTCAGACTGCTGGTTCCAGGCCTGTAAATTCAACCAAACAAAACAAGCATTCAGTTGCTTTTTGTACCTCAGTTGCTATCAACTCAGCCTGTCCTCCAAACCAGCCAGTTGCTTGCAGGGGGCGGGGGTGGGGTGTGTTCTTTATTTTCAGCCTGCACACTGGTAGGCTCACGGGAGGTGCTTTCTGGCTGCTCTCTTCCTGGGGCCCACATGGCTTGCTTGCACAGTTACCAGAAAAGTTAACTGACTTCTTCTCGATGGGCTCCTCCCAGACCCAGCATGTCTTCTGCCAATTCACAAGGGATGCTTTCTCTAGATTTTTCAATTATGATTATTATAATAGAAACTTTTTCTTTCACAGCACTGGAGCCTGAAGCTAAGGCCTTTGCACTGAGCTACAATCCCCAGCCCTTTTTTAAAATTATCTTGAGACAGGTTCTCACTAGCGTGCTATGTAACCCAGCAGGACTCGAACTTCTGCTTCTCCTGCCTTTGCCTCCCATAGTGCTAGGATCACAGGCATGAGCCACCATGCCCAGCTTATAGTAGATGTGCTTACATATGGGCATTGTCGTGTATGCTGTTGTGAAGATTCCAAAGGAATTCAGTCAGTTCATTTGCACTTCTTTCAGTGAGTGCAGTTATAAAGTGGAGGAACGTGATACATGCTCCTCAATAGACCTGTTCTCAATGCGGGGAGGTAACTGGAGAACTGAGCCCAGAGACGTACAGCGACTCGCCTCAGATCTCACAGACAGTTAGGGCGAAGTCGGGGCTCGGAGATAAGCCCACCAATCTCCTTGTACAGGTATTTTTCTATCTGCACTATATTTTAGTATTTAGTTTTGTCTCATTCATTGTTTGAATTCCATATTGTATATGTATACATTTCATTTACAAATACTTTATAATTGAGGCATTTTGATGCCTCTATTTGGTATTTTTCTCATAATTAGAATTGGCAAAGTGTTCTGCACATTTGTACCCAGATTCATGGACCCACTGGCAAGCGACTTCCTCGGCTGAAGCCGGTCCATCGGTCCCTGTGCTGCCTTTGGGGAGGCCCAGAGAGCATGGAGAGCATCCTCCTCCGCATCCTGTGGCCCTCCTGGCCAGGACCCAGGCCCAGGCCTCAGGCTCCCGCAGCAACGTGGATGGGACGAGCAGCGGGCCTGGAGGCCAGGGTGAGCTGCCTGGCAGGGAGGACAGTGCTGCCCGCAGAGAGCTTGCAGCCAGTTGCAGCCGACAGGAGGCCAAGGGAAAGGGGGAGCCTGGTGAGCAAGGCCGGAAGTGGCCCAGGCCTGAGAGCTGATGATTGGGAGCCCTGGCGGAAGTGAGAGGAGTAAGAAAGGAGAGGGCAAGCTGGTTGAATCGGACAGGAACTGAGGCCAGGGTTGACAGGTGCGGTCCTCCAGGGGCACATTCTTGACTCCAGGAGCCGCCAGGGGACCAAGAGTCAGAGGATCTGTCCGTGTCTTGTCCGCCTTGCCATCCTGTGTCTCCGGGCCCAGCTGCTAAGCGGTGCCCAGACACAGGGGACAGACAAGGGGATGGAGGGGCTCGGAATCCCAGGCAAGTTACCCAGGTACTTAAGTCAGTCAGGGCACCTGCAGGACACCAGAAATCAGGTAAATTGAAACAGGATTCCTAGGAAAGCGCACACACTTCCCCCCAGCAGGAGAAAAGTGGGAGGTGTGTTCATGGTCAAAGGCAGGTTAGAGGAGGAAAGAGACTGAAGAATTTTACTTTTACTAATCATCCCTGGAACCCTCCTTTGTCTGCCACCCGAAACGCATCTTAAAATGCTTAATTAAGATGCTTTTGATAACAAACTTATGTTGTTAAATGTATCACGTTGAGAGCAGCATTCCTTCATGTTAGGTCAGACTTTGGCCTTCTCTAAGGATGGCCAATGCTCCTGCAGGGTGATGAGCTGGGAGGAAATAAATGCCCATGTGAAGTCCCTCAAAGCCAGCATTTCAGAGACTGTAGGTCTCCCAATGCAAGGAACCACCCCCATCTTTGGCCCTGGGCTCCTGTCTGCAGGTGCTGCCCACCCCCTACCTGATGCATGCCTCTTGCAAACCTAGAAAGGATCAGGAAAGTCAGGCCTAGGCCCCAGACTTTCTTCTGAATTTTGATCCTTAATCTGACCCCTGGAAAAGTAGTCCTCTGCTGACCCTGAACCTTAAACTTCCCCATTTTTTCATTAATCTGATTTTTAGAAGGAGACCTGACCAAAACTGGGCAATGTGCATTCCAATCAAATACTGTCATACAGGAATAAAATAAGATTAGAACAGACCCCAAGTTAATACCTTGAAAAAAAATAGTTCAAATGTCTCAAAATGGTTATAGTAATTGTTACCCAATTTTTTTTATTTTTAGAAACATTAAGAAATACTGTATTAAAATACATCTCAGTGACTCAGTAAATAAATTTATTTCCATTTGAATGTAGATAAAACTGGGAGAAGCTATCCAGAGACACTGTAATCTCAAGCCATATATTTGCCCAAACTGAGGTATGACATTACCAAGTCTTTCCACCAACCAAGGACGCAAAGAGTTGGTTGTTGTCTGATTTGGCTCAAGTTATGGTGACCACAACCTTGGCCTTCAGCAGAGCTGGTAAGAAACCAATTTCAACTGGGTCAGACACAGGATTGGAGTGAGATCCTGATATATCAGATTGTTTTATGGAAGAACTTGTGGCAAGGAAAATTGATTTTGAGAGATATACAAATGCAAACTGTATTTATTTTTTAGAATTTTCTAACAAATGTAATTTGATTTTTGTTGTGCCAGGCAATTTTTCAACATATTTGTTTAGGAAGCTCTGCTTAAGACAGTTACTCAGAGAATATATTTGACATTAAAATAAAAAGTCATTCTCATAAATAAATAAATGGAAGAAAAGAGGAAGAAGAGACAGTGGCAG